>BMAV01008378.1:0-27104 GCA_019973955.1 Trichonephila inaurata madagascariensis | reverse complement strand
GTTTGGCAACTTTTTTTCCAACAAAACCCAAGAAGTGCTAAGTTAAGATGCAAATTAGATAGCTTTTTATATATCAGAAGTTTCAGTGAGCGATGTGGCAATTTGGGAATGTTATGTTAGAGATTGATACAATCGTGAAGTGACAACCAACTGAGGTTACCCCGAAGATAGAGCCATTAGGTCAAGGTGCATACCATTGCACTCGAGTAAAGACGCAACTTCCTTAGTATCGGATCAACGATTTGATTAAGGTAGGATTGACTATTTAATATCAGGACTTACGATATTATTGGAATTAAGATTAGGCGGGTTAGATATTGATAGAGGTCCGAGTTAGGTTATTTCGGTATTTCTTGTATTGTGTGTTTGTTCATCGTAGATTATCTCATATATATTTATTATCTAATCTGTTAAAATCTTAAGCTCTAGTTCTTAATAAAGATATTTTAAGAACATGGAAACTTCTCATTCTTTAGTTGGACCTACACCTCTAGCTCACGCAGATAATCTAAGAGAAAGGCACCCTAGGGGGGAACACAATAAAACAATTAAAAGGCTGGTACCATTCTAAGATTATTGGGTTGTTGTCCTGGCCAGGAAACAGTCCTGACCTCGATCCTATCGAAAACTTGCGGCACCGTTTGAAAACTATTTTCCGAATGAGGTACCTATGAAATAAAAAGGAACTAATTAAGGATATAATTGTTTCCTTGCATCATGTAATAACGAAGGAAGAGCTTCAAACTATGAAACATCGATGTGAAGCTGTAATAAAGAATAAACGCAACCTCACTCAAGCTCTGATAACTCACTGCTATCATTAGTATCCAATGTATATTGAAAGTTATCGCAGCATCACTTTTTTTGCGTTGCAAACATTTGAATTTTCTTTTTTATATTGAATTTAGTATTAAATTCTCTTTAAAATGATATAAAATACTTAGCATTTTGTGCAATGTAAAATTTTCTTTAAGTATACCAGCTTAAAAAACAAACAATTTAAAAAAGTGTCCACAATTTTGGCCACCACTGTACAAAAATGTAAAATGATTTTTTTAAATGAATGCTCATATATTATAAATAGATTTAAACGAACTGTGTGTGTGTGTGTGTAATTGTAATCCTCACAGAATTAGCATTTATTATTAATGTTAAATAATGAAAAAGAATGTAAAAATTGGATAAAGAATAATTGTGTTTTTTTTTAATATTTAAAAAGAAGATTTAAAAATGTTTTAACCCGGGAGCAGATCCCAGTCGATACTAATTTTAAATTAAGTCGCGGGGTAGGAGTCCCCCCCAAACCCCTTTTACAATTATTTTTATTGTAAAAGATAAAAACCCCAAATTTCCCAGTGAATAATTTAACTAAAAAAAAGTTTTCCACCTATTTTTCTCCCTTTTTTTCACTTTTTTTTTGATAATTTGAAAAAAATTCCCAAATAGAACCGAACTTTTTTTCTAAGGTACGCGCCCTTAAAAGGACAAAAAATACCAACCCCCACTAACATTACAGGAATGGTATTTGCAAGCAAAACTGTCATATTTTGTTCAAATTTTTGTAGTTTTGCTGTCCTCTGATTCTTCAACCCGCGCGACCGCTCAAAGGGTTAAATGTGTAATCAGTACAAAAATATGAATGTTAGTTCTAAAAAGGAATTGTGTAAAACGTTTTTCATCTTGCCTTATATACTTCAGAATACTCATAAAAAATAAATCTTGGCCAAATAATCCTTCAAAATGATTTCTGCGCTTTTCCAAATGTCATATAACTCTTTTGTAAGGGAAAAAGCGCATTATTTACAACTTCCCTAAATGAAAAATAAAGACATTAAAAAAAAGAATGAACTAACCATACCAGTAAGTTCGAAGGTCAAACAGATAAACGTTTTATCTTCCTAGAATGTTTTTCTAGGTCTGGGTTTTGTCTTTTCTCTGAAATAGTACTTTAGGTTTAAAAAGAAAACTTAATAAAAATATCTCTCATCGTGGGATTATAGTAAATCAAACAAAATGTTGTGTTTTTTATTTAGTTATAGAATCAGATAGCTAATAAATGTATCGAAGTGAAAGCTTTTATGCTCGATGAAGTAATATGGCTAGATGATACATATAAATTATATCATTGTAAGTGTGTATTTTTTTATTATGTCAGAAAGTATTTTGTGTACTTCATTCCGGTAAATTAATTTTTTAAAACGGAATTATTAATTTTTTCCCGGTAAATTAATTTTTTTCTTTATTTTCGATATGTTCGCGCCCCTTTCTATTCCCACGCCCCTAGGGGGCTTAGAAACGCTGTCTTATGCTTTTTCACCGCCTTTAAACCCACAAAGCTTGGTCGTGCACTCAGAAGACATCTCTGCTGATTCCATCATCAGTTGATCTGATTATTTGGCAATCAGCGAGAATTGGATGGAAGATTCCATGTCAGTGAATGTACCTGGTTTTGATCTGAGATCATATTGTAATACTGCTAAGCACAGACAAATTGAAACTACATCATCCGTTGCGGTATCATCATCATCCAGTCACAAAGCCGGTGGAGTCCCCATATATCGCAACATCAATAGCTTCACTGATTGTAATAGAGTTAATACTGACATTTCGGAAATTAATTTGGGAATGAAAGATACAAAGGCTGGTGATGTCTGTCTAGTAAACGTAAAGGTCAATGGCATCTTTAAATTCATACTCGGGTGTGTGTACATCCATCCGGATACAGAGTTAGCAGAAATTAAACCTTTATGTTACACAATCATTACTAATATATTCCTAAAACATCACTAAAACTATATCGGATTACAATCCTGATCTTACTGCCCCAATTACGATAATTGGAGACTTTAATGTTAATGTCTCACAAGACCACTGATTGCCCGGCTTCATGTACAGTGAGCTAAATTTGTCTAACATTGAAACTTCTACAACAACATTAGGTAATACCTGTATTGATTTAACGTTTATCAAAAATCTCGATGTATACTGTATGTCATTTGTGTCATACTTTTAGTATCACAGACCTTAACCCGTTGAAAGAAAATAGTTGCCAGCAAAGCAAAAAACATGGAAACCAGGAGGACTTCTTAGTGTTCAAACATGATTATGACATACATAAATAATACTAATATTTTATATAAAAAAATATTACCCGTTACGAGGCGTATTCACGTACAACACGTGATCCAAGTCTATGGCACAGCCACACCCTCTTTTTTTAAATCTATAATGCCTCCGTAAGACCCATGTGAGCTGACTTTTGAAAACCCCCTTATCAGATTTCTGTTCAGCGAAAGTTATATATTTTCTAAATTTCATGCTAATAGGTTTAGCTATTGAAAAAAGGGAATTTTTTTTATATAAAACACCCTCGCACAACCCTTCTTGGATGTCAATTTTCGCAAAACCCTCCTTTAGAGGATTTCTACTCCATGAAAGAAACATGCGAGGAAAATTTCAAGTCTAGGTTTAATAATTCGAAAAAACGAAATTCTCTTTAATCTATAACACTCTTTTTTCCCCTCGCTTTTCCTTGGGTTTCAATTTTGTAAAAACCTCTTTTGTAGCGCTTCTCAACTCCTTATATTACCAGCCAAATTTCAAATCTGCACTTCTAATAGTTAAAATATGAGAATATTTATTTATAATAGCACTTAACCCTTTGTAATATCTTTGGTGGTCTATTTTGGCAAAACCCTTTCTTAGCGGATCTCTACTCCATGAAAGGAAAATGCCTACCAAATTTCAAGTCTGAAGGTCTAATAGTTCAAAATCGGGAATATTTATCTTTAACGCACGATTAACCTTCGCAACCCACTTTCAAGGTCTATTTTCGAAAAACCGTTTTGGTAGCGGATTACTACCCTACGAAAGCAACGCGTGTGCCAATTTTCAAGTCTGTAGGTCTAAAAGTTCAAAAACGGGAATTTTTTTTCTTTAACGCCCTTTGATGATTGATTTTCGCAAAACCTATTTTATAGCGGATCTCTACTCTATGAAAGAAATCTGCTTGTTAAATTTCAAGACTTTACGTCTAATAGTTTAAAAATGGAGATAATGGAGATGTCCTTTAATTCCCTGAAGAGAGAGAGGTGTACGAAACGAAAGCTCGAAAATTACAAATAGGTATGATTCTAATCCAATGTTTATTGTGAGGGACGTTGACCCCGCTGCTAAGGAAAAAAGCCACCCAACCTCCAATAAAGCAATGTGTACTGCCTTTTGCGAGGATTTTACAATAACCCTTTTGGCATATTAGCGCTCCCAGTGTGGCCAAGCTCGCCAACACCCCACAACTCCACTTGGGCATCTATTGGAACATAGTTTTACTAACTCAGAAACCTTCAAGGGCAGGTGTCCAACCATTCCCCAAAGTTGCATCGCAATCGAATGAACGGCTTAAGAAGGCATAAGAGACATACAGCCAAACATTCATTTGTTTTTATGTATATTTATTCCTTAAAGTTCCATATTCTGAATAAAACTAAAACATCCATAAAAAAATTATTGAGTACGTTATGTACAAATTTTAATTTTTGGAGTTGAATTTTTTGTTTCCTCCCAAAAAAATTAGTAAAAATCTAAATGACATTCAAGTATACCTCTTGCCTCCAGAAAAAATAAAAGATCACAAACTCATTACTTCAATTAATTAATTTTAGTTTTTATCTTGTATATACACCTGAAGAAAGTAAAAAAATAAATTTGGTTTAAAAAATTAAAACACGATTTCTTTTTCTTCTTTTTTTTAATCAATGGGATCAGGTCTCATTCTTTCAAAATCAATCGTGTAATAAGACTGATCTTCTTGTCTTGTGCATTTAGTGCATTTTAATGAGGCTGATCAGTGCAGATTTATCCATTGGTTTTCAGGGATCCGAAAAGGTCCAGATAAACTGGACTTAACCGGATTCAAGAGCCCGCCTCGGATCCACCAGTTCCAAGGGGTCATGTAGGTCTTCTGCGTACAGGGACCGAAATGAGCTTAAACCGGCCCCGAGACTGATGCACAATAAATTTGTTATGACTCAAAATCGTCCGTGGCATGGAGTGGATGACCTGTTAGTTGTCGACTTCGTCACTTGATCATTAATCAGAATTTCAAAACTCGTCACCAATACTCCCTATTTTGCCTTTTGTGCAACAATAATTCAAAACAACCAATTAATTTAAGATTAATGTTATTTAAAATATCAAATAAACTTCATTGTATATCAAAAAAATTATCAAAATTATGAATGATAGTTAAAGACTTGTAAAAAAAAAAATCTCTATCATTCATCATTATTTATTTTTTATTATATTCTTTGAAAAATTATGATAAATAAATAACAACTTTATATAAAATGTTTGCATTAATTAATAAAAAGTTTTAATACATATTTTGAAGACGCATTTAATCTTTGAGAGGGTTGTTTTTTGGAAGAAACTACTCATCAGGAAGGGGTCCTTCCCTGCCTTTGCTCTTTTTATGTCAACAATTGATAGTAAACCATGTAACTTGTTGTTTATTGATGGGGTAGAAGAAATATTTTCGGCTCAAAAAGTAAAACGGGAAAAATGAAGTGTTATTTCCTCTCGTTAGAAGACAAGAGAGAATTCGGTTAAGTAATTAATGCTTATGAGTTTTGACAGAATGCATGGTGAAGTAAGAGTAAACTCCTTGGTTGATTTTTGAGCCGTGTCCTTCCTGTAAGAGATAATTCTTTTCAACGGAAATATTGACTATTTTTCTTTTTTTTAAAAGATAACTAAGTAAAGGTATTACTATGAAAATACGTAAAATATATCTAACCTTTCTCCGAAATTACAGCACAGCGAGGAAAACGTTTGATTTTTTTTTTAAAGATTTCTTCGCTTTCTGAGATACAGAATTGAATATATAATAGTATTAAATCAAGAATTACAGTAAAATAAAAAAAACTTCTGAATGGCTATAAGCATTTTTTCCCCCTAAAAAGATTCAACAATGATCCCGAGATATTTTCACTTTCTTTTTGGATCAACACTATATTATGATATCAAAGCCAAATAGTAAACTTTTTACTTCATTTATTACTTGTACATTGATATTTCTGTTGAATACGTAAATTATATCAATTGATTCATGCAAATTTTAGAATATAAGTTATTTTAAATGACTGAAATGTTTTATTAAATAGTGTAAGATATGAAAAAGTTGCAAGTTTATTTCTACATGTAAGCCATCATTTAAAATTTTAAAAGCGTTAATTAGTACAAAAATTGTAATTTATGTGCAGTTGTATTCACAATATTTTGTCAAAATCAGACATTCTTCGGGTTTTCGTAACACCAGTTAACGAAGAAGCATACAGAAAAGGTAAGCTTTCTTTGGACAATACTGTGTACAAATTTGAGTTCTAATTTGAATTAATTCAAGATTTAGTCAAAGGTGTTGAATTTATTTACACGTTGTAGAGCAGAGGTTGCCAAAGTGGTGGTCCTCGAGAAAAGTTTGCTGGTCCCCAGAAGAATGGGGAATACTTACTTATCACGTTAAGTTATGTTTTAAAGGAAGAAGTCAAACTATTTTTCCAGGAACAAAATAATTCGAAATTGCAAAACTTCTTGTCCAACAATGAACGCTAACAAAGCTTGCATATCTGGCAGGAGGACAACTGAAGGACCTGTTTACATTACAAAGTAAAATAGATGCGGTTCAAAAGAAAATTTTACTGTGGTAAACGCGGTTGATTGAAGACGATCTGCAAATGTCTTCTAATTTTGATGAATACATTATGGAAAATGATGTTAAGAAAATGGAAAATGTTTTAACCCTGGTTAAAAAGCACTTGGAATAACTTACAGAATCTTTTGCTCGTTATTACCAATGAATAAAATCCCAGACATGGTAATATGTGGATAATAGATCCGTTTGCAGCGAAAATTTAGGATAATAATTTAAGCATGTATCTAAAAGAAAGCCTCATCGACCTATCGTCCGACGAAATTCTCAAATTTAAATTTCATTCTTTCTCATAAAGATCTTAGTTTTGGCTTTCCATTCGAAGTGAATACTCTTTTGTTAGCGAACAGGCGATGAAAACCCTGATTCAGTTCTCCACAACTTATTTATGTAGAAAGGCCTTTTCATCTTTCACAGTCATCAAAACATGGTACCGTTCTCAACTTGAAATAAATGTAGTTCTCCGTCTTGCAGTACAACATTGGATCCAAATATCTATAATCTTATTTCAAGTAAGCAAGAACATCCATCACCCTGGGAATGTATAATGCTAAAAGTTTGATATACTTAAACCAATTGTTAGTTGTTTTGCTTTTACAGTTTTCTCGTTTATTTTATTATGGTTTATTAATACAGCTTTCATAATTTGGTTGCAATTAATAATTTCATTTTATTTACTTTTGGTGCATTTTATGAGTTGTTGAATCACAATTTTTCTTATAAATATATTTAACACATAAAAAAAATCCAATCAGTGGTCCGCGGAATTTAAATTACGAATTTACTGGTCCATGTGGTCAAAAAGTTTGGCGACCGCGGTTGTAGAGGACATGGTAGCCTAGTGATCATAGTGATCATGGCCACAGATTCGTGGCTGGCTGCTGAAGTTCAAAATCAAAAGATTTTGCATAATTAGTCACATTTCTATTGGGTAAAAAACAAATACATCGAAACAAATCCGTAAATTTTTCGGATAAATATATTCACATAAACATATTCGTGAGTGTTGGCTGTGTGTTTTTCAATGGCATACCTCCGTAGACCAACAGATTTTAATTTTCACCATATAGATTACTTTCGGCCATGCATCGAAATATTTCATATTGATTGATTTGGTTTTGAGGCACTGGCGTAGCTACTCCTGAGTTGGGCTCTGTATCAAAACCCTTTAGGACCCCTTTTTGGAAATGGAAGCTTTGTTAATGGGATTATTGATAACATTTAGCGATTTTTACAAATGTTGGACCCTGTAGCTTGGAGGCCCAAGATCATTGATGCAGTGGCAACTACGCCCTTCTCTTGAAAACTATTGAGAAAAAAATGCTATAATTCCAATTTTTTGCAAGATTGCCATCTAAAAATCTAATGTTTATACAGTTATTTTTAATTTTTCTAATTTTAAAGTTTTTTTTGGCCACCTTGAAGGACAACTACTATAATGCCTCCAAACTGAGTGGCTTTATTTCTTTCTCGCTACTTACACTATTTTCTATGCTTTTTTAGCAACATTCGCAATTTCTTTGGGTTGAGAGCTACGTATAACTTGGCATGACGTTAAATAAAGAGCACTTTTTGAGTTCCTCACACCGGGCATTCCTCTTCGGCACGGTCAAAGGAAAACAGGTTGCTTGTCATTGGTAGATGTGCAATGACGTCATTATTCTGGGTTGCCTAGCTCTATGTTATAGCATCTTTCTATGCCCCAGTGATTCATTGGAAACATAAAAGTTTTGTCCCCACTGGGAAATTGTTTCAGGCAGTCTTTTTCTTCTGTGTCTTGAGTATAATAGTTAAATTCCCTTGCGTATGAAATTTTCACACTCAAAATAACAATTTGTTCTTTTTTCATATATATTCACGTAAATCAAAAATATTTTTAATGGATTTAATTTTGTAGAAATAGAAATATATATTTGAGCTTAGTAAATGAGGAACTTAATTACAAATAAAAAATTGTTATATAAGCTTTTAATCCATTTTACTGTGATTAATAATACTTTTGATAATGAATTACATGTTTCGAGTTTCATCCTTATGTAAGAAAAAGAAGCAAATAATAAATAAAGAAAATTTATGTTTTTTATAATATATAATTATTGTTAATATTAATGTAGATTTTAAAGGCTGTAAATGAATTCGTTCTTATATCAGATTGAATTTGTACAGGCAGGATATTTTAAATTATGCCAGTTTTTAATTTCATTTTGTAATTAGGTGATTTGTATTTTTATGTATGTGTGAGATTATTCACATTTTTAAAAAATTCGTCTAATTTCCCCATTTTCTTTTAAATTTAGAATTAAATTTACTACAAAAAGTTTAGCTATTATAAACTATATAAATAAACTCATGCTTAAATTTTTATTTTCTATCTTTAGTAAAATTATAAATAGATTCGTGACAATTGTATGAAACACCACCGTTCTAACTTCCACATCACATCCATGTTATTCGTTCAAGTTTTCATCAAGTCCACCCTTTTTGGTATCATACTCCAATATGCCGCCCAACATATTCTTTTGATTTTGTCATTTTTCGGGAACAAAAACAATACAAAATTAATTATTGAATAAAAAATTAGCATTAATCAATAAAATTAATTATTAATAACAAAACACATAACAATTAAATTTACGTAATATATATTCATAAGAAGAGGTAACCAATCGGGAAAATTTATATATGGAATTCTATGCCCCTTTGTGTGTGCCACTGAGGGACCTCTGTATAGTGAAGCAAGTGGCTAACCTAAAAAAGTTCACATGGAAAATTCGCTATGTAGAGGTGTTCATCTTTTCAATATGCTTATAAACCACATGCTAAATTTTGTTCCTAAAACACCATATATTAAAAAAAAAGTAATTACTCACTCCTTTTTGTAAATTAGTATCTATTTAGAAAAAAGAAAAAAAAAGAATGATGAGGAATACACTGTATTTTCAAAAAGAAAATCATTTTATTTTAAAATTAATGAGCTTTAAGGACATTTTCTAATTTAAAGCATACAAGTAATTTTAAGCGTACATTATTTTATAACAAGACTTTTTAAACTGACATCACCACATACGTCCTTAAATTAATTACACATGCATAAAACATGTTAATTTTTGTTTGAGTTTTTTGAAAGTACTTTTGTTTCATATAATACGTTTTCATAATGTACCAAAAATCCCTTCTTCAGGTGTACTTTCCTTTCGTGTTCTTTTCTTAAATTTTTTTTCTAGTCATCCATTGGTTACGTAGAAATTGGTCTTATCCCAATACCTTCACAAATGGAAAAAGCTTTCTCTATTACGGTGAAAAATTACAGAAATTGGAACATTTTTTATTTTGCATTGTGTGTATCAACTTCAAAACTGCCCTCTGTCGAAATCTTCATAGACACATGCTCTCTTCTACGTTTTGAACAAGAATTCGATGAATCCTAATTTTGAAGCTTATCTCACTTCTATAATAGTTGATAAGCTGTTTGGGAATACCAAATTTAAAGTTATGTCCTTTTTTGACGCCTTTTATCTATCAAGAATTAAAAAAAAAAAAATGTTCATGCTCAAGACTTACGAGCTATCGGGAAACGAAGTTACCAATACAGCTGATCAACACTACAAAAACGAAATTAGTTCAAGAACACGGGTACACGATACAATTCCACTGAGGGTGAAAAGGGATATCGAAGATGTTTCTAGTGAAAAGTAGTACTTCTGGATGAAACCCCAGAATTTTCCTTTGCTCTCGGCGAGCTAAACACCAAAAAAAAAAGCAGTTCAAGATTTATGAGAGCCATAAAATGTGTGTTGAGAGAGAATAACTTAAAATGTCCGGAACTACTGTCCAACCGCCACCCGTTCCAGAAAAACGCTAAGTGTAGAAAATTCGGAAATATGAGGTTCGTTATGAGGTTCGACTGTATATATATTTGGATAAACAGTAGAAACTTTTCCCCTGTCTCATTACTTCTAGAACCGAATCTCCTTCTCTTAACTCTTTAACCGCTTCCTTACACATTTTTTGTGCACATTGCAAAAAACCTTCATCACATTTTTTTTATTTATTATTAAATACAATGAAACGAAACAAAATATGGTGGTTTTAAGTTGAGTTTTTAATTTTTTTTTACTAAAGTAAAAGCATTTAGTTTTAATATTAGTTTACTATCCCTGAGTTATCTCTTGGCAAATGGGGAAAAAAGTTAAATATCTTATGATTGATTTGAAAAAGTGGGACAATACAAAGTGATACCTGACATTCTGTAAACTGGTATCTGGTCTCGTTTCTTACTGGCTTATTTCTGATTCTCCTTCTACAGGAGCACAGTCACGGGAACACTGTCTCTGTTGATTTTTTTTTCAGATGCAGGAATAACATCTGAAATGCATTGAGGCTAACCTGAGTGGTGAAGGACCAATGCTGGGTCTCCTGATGTATGTACCGTCACGATGATTTTCGATATTGTTTTTCGTCAGTTTCATTCTAAATTGTTTAAGGTGATCATGAACCTCCTGATTTACAGAACAAAATGAAAGAATTTCACAAGGCCAAATCAAATAAATGGAAGAAAAAATCTTAGTATTTTCCTCTCTTTTTCTGGGTGAAGAATATGAGCAAGCTGGTCAACTTATCTGGCCATAATTCACAATCTATTTGGTCACACAGTAGTCAACAGCAATATTTAGGGCCTGGACTTTGTTCCCTCTCCATTCATATTTGTTACATCCTGCATTTCTGATTATTGTATGTATTGTGGAAATTAAACTAACATTCTTCTTATATCTTCCATGTCATTACAGTTACTTTCCTCTCTAATACCAATACCTTTTCTGTACCCTTTTGTTTTTAGATCTCGAGATAAATCTTTTCTATTCAATCGAAATGGTCCACTCACATCAATCTTCCCAACCAACGTATCAGCCAAACCGTGGGATAAAATCCAAACTGGCCAACCAAAGCTGAACGTTTCTTCATTTCCCTTCAGGCCGAGTCAAAAAACCGTGATAAAACAAATCGTACTGACTAATTCTGCTTCGCCCGAGTTTTCTCGGGATAATAATTAGCTGTATATATGTGAACCCGAAGTAACTCGGGATAATCAGGCAAGCGGTTAAAGTTCACTACATATTCCCTTTAAAAATTTAACAAAATAATTTTATATATCACCGGCCAGATGATGATGAACATAAATATACAAAGAAAAAATTTAGCATTTTTTAATTTCGAGAAATTTACGGTTTCACAGTGAACCTTAACGGTCCATTTTTCCTATTCGAACTAACTAATCCAGAAGATCATTCAGAAAAAAAACTATTATTTTAAGGCCATAAAACTTTTATATTTTAACAAAATCAATTAAAAAAAATAATTTTAAAAGTTTTTAATTATTTTTAAAAAAAGTTTTCTGCACTTTTATAATTTAATAAATTTGTACATAAAATTACATACTAAAAATTTATCTAATAAAAAAATTAGTACATATAAATTTCGATGTATAATTTTTGAGAGAATATTTATATCCATTATACACACAGGGTCGACATTTAGGCAGGACGACAAAAATTTTAGAGCGCGGACAAGAAAGCAATATAAAAAATTTCTCAGTATAATTTTTAAAGTAAATAAATATTTTACTAAGATATGAAATATTAAATAGTGCTTCAGAATATCAGCTCTGTTTCTTATTCCTAAATCCCAAAATTCACACTGTTGTTTCAAAAATATTGACCATTAACAATAACACCCATTGTTAAAAGATCCTCCCGATCTGACCCAAATAATGTATCTACTGAAACAAGATTTTTGTTTAGACGTGTAATTCTACCTGTAACTACTTGACAATAATAGTCCGCGCCAATAAGAATTGATATATATTTCTTTTTATCGTTAAATCTATAAGAATTCATCTAATAGTACACATTTTTTGGGGTCTAAATTTTTTATCGGGGTTGGTAAATGTGTAATCGAAATATGTTCTGTCTCGACCGCTTCTATTGCAATGCACACATTTGGACCCCTGTTTTTCAATTTTATTTTAACTATATTTAAGGTTTTTATTTCAGTTTCTTTAGCATCACACAAATGTGCAAATGGGAAGGTTTTCTTTTCTAAGAATTAGAAAATTAAATTTCTCAGAAGTACTCTTTAAAACGAAACTTCTTTGTGAACCATTATTTAAGAATAATCTGACAACATCTTGTTCATTTTTATCTATTCAGCACATTTGTAATAATACACACTATTTACTTGTTTTAAATACTGCTGAAACTATATTATTTGTGTCACTTTTGGAGAGAAATCGCTCATACCGATTTCAAAAACATTGGTGAAAATGGTGGGAGAGCCATTACCAATAGGGACATGCCTCTTTCACACATTCCATTGCTCTATGACCGGGCATGAGGCTCGTAAAATGAATGACATCCCCTTTTTTCTTGGGGTAAAATTGCTGTCTTTTCGTTAGTGCATAAGAAATGGCAGGCCTCGAGTTCATGACCTCTGTTGCAGTATAAACATTTGCGGCTTCTATGCGATCCACAGTGATTTGGTCCGGGGTGTTCTGTCATCGGATTTCTCTTACAATGTCCGGGGGAAAAGGAGCTTTTATTTTTGTTCTGTTTATGTTGGAGGGGAATAATGACATGGTTTATGATTGTTTATGGCCATGCCCAGCCCGGAGTTTGAAACTCGCACCTGTGGTATGGAAGCGTGATGCACACTACTACTCGCCGCCTCCAATATACCCAAAATAATATAATATTATCTGTGTGATCAGCTTATACTTTTTATCAACAACATCGTAAATATCTTTAAAATGTTTTACTTTGAGTAAGATTCAACGAGTTTGAAAACTAACATTTTGTTCAAAAATCTGTTGTCATCTATATAAAAATTTATAAAGTTTTTATTACATTTTATAGCATCAAAATCAATGTTAAAAAATTTCTCTTAATTTTACCTTTTTCTATTACAAAGTGGTAAATGTTTACACAGTCTTCAAAAATCTTAATAAGTCAAGTGTATATTGTCAGTTATAATTTCTTTTTCGTTATATAAAGAAATTCTTTTGCATCTTTTACAAATTTCAAACGAATTTAATTTTAAAATCCTGAAACTCAATGTCAGCATCTCTTTTGTTTTCCAATTAGGTTGTATTAAGATGACTTAATGCCAAGAAATAACTCACATTCGAAATAATCCAAGCAAAAAAGCATGCGTTATCGCATATTAGAAATCATTAATTCCGTACAAACTCACACACCCCTCCAAAAAAAAAAAATTATTACTACAGTTAATTATAAAACTTTTTGTGTTTATTGAAAACTTAAATAGAGAGTTTTGCAATGCACGATAAAGCTTAAAATCCCATTCATTTGAGTAAAGAAATTGGTGTATCGATTAAAAAATGTAAAGGAGTGTTATTAGCTGGATTTTACATGTAATCATAAACAAGTATTACGTACATTAAAAATTATTAAAAACCAATATTACTTCTTTAGAATATCACTAATTAGGATTGAGGTTTAAAGGAAAATGTAAATTTTTCTTAACTAATTCGTAAGAAAATAAAGATAAACTAAATTGCCTTTAAGGTTGATTAGCATTATAGTTATTTTTCGGATCTTAGGAAATAAAAATTTTGGCCTATCCAGTCTAAAGGAAATGGGTGCAGTCGAAACGTCCTCAAGAATGCGTTGGCCGTCTTTTGTTACGTCCCTTCCCCCTAGAAGCACAGTGAAGCAGATGTCTATCTATTTTATGGCCCTAAATTTCTACAAAAGATCAGAGGGAGGGAGGTCTTTGGTTATTCATACTGTCATTGAATATACGTCACACAGGCTATAGAGAAAGTCGCGCAGTAGTGCACAGGAATTTTTCAAGGGAAGGGTCCGACTTTCGAAAGTTCACCATTCTTGTATCATGCTATTTTTGATTTTGTCGATTTTCAGGAACAAAACACAGTAAAACTACTATTGAATGAATAATTAGTATGAATTAATAAAATTAATCACACAACAAATATTTAATTAAATTTTACGTGTAATATATACTTAGAATTATAACCAATCGAAAAAATCAGTATTTTTCTTGGGTCCGACCCCCTCTTGTGTACAATTAGAGTCAAGGCTATAAAGAAAGATTGTTTTACTTTTTATTTCTTATAAAAGTTTGAACTGATCAAGTTTTCGGATGAGAATTTACTTCCTTATTATGAGTCAGACTTGATATACCCCCTACACAATAACTACTAAATGGGGGATCCAGGTTTATAGTAGTCATGCTATATCAAATACATTCTCGCTACGTTTGAAATGTACTTTTAGCGCTACATAATGCTGTATTTTTCTTTTCTAACTAAATTATCACAAAAATAAATCTCAGCCAATAATACACAGCTGCTTTTGCAGATATGATCCAACACATTAAAATACAGAGTACTTGGCCAATATGAAAGTTGGAAATAAAAGCAAAATAAACTTCGGTTTTTTCGGTCAAATTATTGAAATGGTAAGTAAATTTAATGCAATCGCATACTATTGAAACTGAGGTAAATCACAAATCTAATGTTTCTGTGTGTTATTATCAACCAATATCGCCAATTAGTCACCAATGTATTATATTTTCTCCTAATTTTAAACTATGTTTTATAGATTGTCTCTAGCTTTCTGCAAAACTATTTTATCAAAAATAACAAATGTACTCGTGTATGTGATCAGTTGTATTAAATGTGTGTTTTAAAAAAAATAATGTAGTTTTTAATGAATTTACCTAAATTTGTTAAAAGTCATGTGTTTTACTCCCAAATTTTAGGTTATCCTCTTTTTGTATGATATTTGAAAGCTTTATATATATATATATATATATATAACGCAATTATTTATGAAATCAAATGGCCTTTTATTTCAGCAAAAAATGCTACAGTTTCAATTTGGTAAAAATTATCTGTGTCATCATCCATTTTGCGATATTCAATGCTTCACCATATTCTCACTCACTTTGCGTGATTAAATTTTTATACGTCATTATGAACTAGAATTGGCACAACTTACTGTATTTAACATTAAATGAAAAGTAACTGATTTACACTCAGAGGATTGTGAATTAATATCTTTGACTCCAACAGTGCACTTTTTCCCACTTCAGAATTTATTAAAAAGAACACGGAAGAATAAAATAGAAGTAATCTATTATATGGCTGAATAAATAAACTATTTTCAGAGTATATGCATAAGTTCTGGAAGATTTAAGAAGCAGAAAAATAGATTATCAATATCCTTATCCCCCACACACTAATCAGTAAGAATCAAGCTTTTATGACTGTCTAAAAAGTTTGGGAGGAGGAGGGTTGGAACTCAATAATTAAATTAAACAGGAATTTAAGTATGATGTCCATTATATAGGTAAACGTATCTTAACATTTTAGGGACATTCTTAGAAATAAAATTTTAGTTTTATAATTAGATACATTTCTATGGATTAACTCTATTTAAATTATTTAAAAATTATCGATAGTAAAATTACGGTCAGAAAATCTAGTAAAAATTCTGATCACTTTTTTTCTTAAAAAAAAAAATTAAACATGTTTCTGTATACTCTAAACTAATATAAATTTAGTGCTCTTAGTAATTTGTAAATAATACGTATGATTTTAACATAGTAGAGAAATGCATCCCTTTATATTTAAAAAATAATTTACTGTAAAGAAAAAAATTGTGTGTGAAATTGTAGTTTCTATTGTTGCTAAGGTAAAAAATATTTAACATTACATTCACATTTAATAAACATTTCGTTCATTTTATAGGCATTTAAATAAGGGAATTTATTTTTAATTTAGCGTTTAATATAGTTATTATTTTAGAAGAGGAAACTATAAGAGAGTATCCTTATGGTTTACATATATATATGGAACGAGAATTTTCTAAATTTGTGAATTTTTTAACTTTCTTTATAAGAAAAATTGATTGCGTGTAGAATTTGTGCTTCTTTTTATTCCATTTAATTAAAAGCTATAACACACAGGTGTTGTAATTCAATTTTTGTCTTATTAAAACCTTTCAAATTTCATTAGGAACAAAAAAAAAAAAAAAAAAAAAAAAAGAATCGCTTCCACAAATATGTATTACATTTAGCAGAAACATGTAATTGAAATCCCCTTTTTCATTATTTTATTTGGCATAAATTTAGTAACAGATTGAGTCGGAGTTTATGCATTATATGCGTAAATATAGGGATTATACTATGGAGATGAGGATATATACTAATTTCCGCTCTGAAATGAGTTTAATTTATAATCTGATCTAGCTTTCAAGTATGAGAAAAAAATTGTTTCTAGTTAATGTTGGAAGTCTGCTCTTTTATTTTTACAGAGAGAGAGTTTGATATAAAGTGATAAAATATTAAGCCTTTAAAAATTTTCTTTCCGTTTATATTAAACAAAAATATCAGAGAAACTCAATTCATTGTCAGAGGAAAACCATAGCTTCCGGTCAATCCATCATTCGACTTACTATGAATATATACATATTGAATTGTTATTAATAAAACAAAGTATTTACGATTACGTAACGATTAAAAATGTGTAATTTGATGACCCACAGAATGAGCGAAACAAATAACCGATTTAATAAAATCTATCAATGAATATCATTCAGTGCACAAGATATCTAAAAATTATAAATAAGCATTGTATTTTGTAGAATAGAAAAAACCAAATACGAAAATAATCATTTCAAATCACTTTAGTAAACACTTTTATTCTGTATCAAAAACCTACTCCTTTCTGATTTATAGTGTAATAATGTTTTTGAAAGATCCGACTAAATCAAACGGTTATATTTAAAAATACTTATTCGTAACATCTGTAAATGTACAATAGGAGAAGGCTTCTTTTGAATTTCCGTGTCATGAATAATAGTATTATTTAAATTAATCCAGTATCATTTCTCTGTTAAAAAACCCGGAGCTTCAAGCAAAAAACAATCATAAACACACAATAAAGGCTTCGCTGGCAATCGTGTATTACTTACCACCGTAACATATTTCAACTTTTTATTCAAAAAATAATGAACAAATAAATTATTTGATTTCATTTAAATAAATTTGTTCAATGTATTTAAACTTGCTATTTCTGAAAGATGGTTATATATATATTTTTTGGCGCTTTCGATAATCTAGCTTTAACCCGTGCGAATAGTTCCATCGTCTACTGCGAAAATGAATGATTGGCATCGTATTCAAAGCAAGCGCTGATATTGGCGAGAAATTCTACAAGCCTGTAACCCTGCAGAATGTCATCCCCCGTTTCCCTCTCCCCATGTAAAAGTGTTCTTTATTTAACGACTTTCTTGTAAATGTTGAGTACTTTTAAGAATCCAATTATATTTCCACTATTGGAAAATGACACAAGTAAAACAAGAAGATGGACAGATGAAGAAGTTGGGTAAATAGTTCAGATATCTAGCTTTCTGAATATCATCTTGATTTGTTATAATGCAAGTATTGTTTGGAATTGTACAAATTTGTAATTTTTAACGTATTATGATTATTGTTATTGTGTTTTGTTGTACTTAATTGTTAAGCAGCTTTTGCACATTTAATGAAAAAGAAGTGCTTCTTTTAAAGACTTAACATTAATCTGTTGCAGCATATTTAATATATAGACATTTTTTTATGTTGATATGTGTATAAGTATTATGCAAGTGTGAAAGTCGATTGATGTGCAGACAGCTTGGATAACCGCACATTGACTTGGGTGATCCGTTACAAGGCGTTATATTAAGCTCTACAATTGGAAAATCTTCGTTTGTGAACTATAATTTTTATCATGTTTGTGATTGTTATAATTTGGTATGTGCAGCTAATCTCTTGTAATGTTGGAGTAAGGTTGTATTTAACTTTTTAATTTATTTTCCAAAGATAGCGGCCAGTCGAAGTTAAATTTTATTATCAATTAATTCATGGTCTTTTTCTTGAATCCATTTACTGCCCTGCTCTATTTTAAATGTGGGGAATGTAATATTTGCCCGCGGTAGTATATGGGGGCACTTATTTGGTGATTTTTCTTCGGATTTCAAGTGATTTTACTAAATGTCATATGAGATATCGAATTCATTCTATAATAAATCCGGGAAAAAAGTACCACCTTTAGTCATGCTAAAAAAGGATTGTGCCAAGTGCTCCCCATATATACTACACTTCTTAAACTAAATTATTCAGGGATGAGTCAATCTTCAATCAAACAACAGAAAGATAAACGAGAGAAACTTTAGAAACTTAAAATTATTGGCCAGAAACCGCTAAGGTGAAGATGTTAAAATTTGGAAAACTCTTGGATTTCACGCTTTTAATGAATCTAATCTGCACATTAATGGCTTTCTGGGCCTTTAATGGTATCATATATATACATTTAATATCCCTACTAAGCTATATGCCTATATGAGTTTTTGAGTTTTTTAATTGTCTATTTAACTAAAAAAGTGTCTAACTTTGTAGTTGATAGGTTAAGTATATCCTCTAATGGTTTAAAGTGTGTACATTAAAGGGTCAATTGGGGAAGGCAATTATTTGTTGATTATATCACTTTTACATTGATATGGGCTGATATGTTCCAAGAGATACAAAAATAGCATTTTCCAAAAAACCATCAAGAAGTACAAAAATAACAATACTTTCATAATATCAATCATTCATTTGAACAAAGTTCTCCTAGTCTACATTCTTAAGAAAATTAAAGAAAAAAGAATTTAACTAGGAAAAATGAAGGAAAAGACATAGAAGTTCTGCAGAAGGAGTGTAAATTCTTAGTGCCCTCGAGGAGAAGTAAAAACGAGTTTGGATTTCAGGATTTATGCATATTTACTACATGAGCTTTGCAAAGTAAGAATTGAATTTGTTCTCGTACATTCACATATTAATCATCAGTGAAATGTGAAGCATACTTACCCTACTTTTTTTTTAATACACCTCCTTTGGATGCACATTCATTTCTGTCTTTCCGCATTCCCAAATATAACCATAACTAAATGCATAGCATCCTTGCACATTTGACATTTGCTGCAATTCGTACTTTATTTATATGCCATTTATTTCATAGACATTTTCTCTTTTCGTTTCATATTTAAAAAAGACCTAAATCTTGCCTCTCAAACATATTAGTTCAGCGTAATTTGAAGGAACAAACGCAAAAATGAGAAACTGATTTGAAAAACATTTTCAACATAAAGTTTATAAACCTGCTAATCCAAAAGCAATGATTTATTTCTTAAAAAAGAACAATTAAATGGTTGGTGCTAATTTGATATCAGAGTGCTATGTGCCAAGTTGTTATTTATGTTCGCCAAGATGGGTGGTAACATTACAATATGGGTTACTTTAATATTTTTATCACGTGGTTGCCATGTTGATAATGTGTATTACAGAGTTGATTTTTATTGACTTTTTTAATGGTGACCCTATTAATTTCAGATGATTTTACTTTGATTTTTTTTGAAAATTTAACCATTTTCATTGCATTTGTTCTTCAAGCTACTATTTGAGTCTTCTATTGTATCTTGTATTCATTTCTAATATCAATGGTGAGTACAAGGATATTTTTTAAAAGAATATGAGGGCTGTGCTTTTAATTATTGCTGCAAATTATGCATTTCCACTTCATTTTACTTTTAAATAAGCATTTTTAAATGTTCCTTGTTTGATGAAAATTCATTAAAGGAACTCACAATTTTTGGAATGTTGCAAGTTATCAGCAATTATTGATATTCTTTTATTGAATAATATTAAGATATAAAGTATAATTATTTTATGTATTATGTAATATAATTATATAATACAATTATAATTATATTATGATTATTATTTTGGAACTAATTTGATAACGGGGGTAATAGCGCCAAGTGCTGCTTGTTGCTGGAATTAAATCCAATGTAGTGGCCTAACGGTAATTTAATGATACACAACAATTTAAAAGAATTGTTTTGAAATACTTTGAAATGTATTTCAAATAAAAGATATAGGAAGAGATCGAGAATAACGTAGATCAATCAATAAATAAATAATTAATAATAATATTATGTAATAAAAAGTAACATGAACTAATAATAGTATTATAAGCAGCATATAATCTTATAATATTATTTTATCGTAATTATATATAATATTCATATAGTACAATTTTATAACAGTTATTAGAAATAATAATCATATAATATAATTAAATAGTAATTATTAAAAAGAATAATCGTCGAATTGTAAAAAACATAATCGTAATACATAACTATAAATAAACAAAAGAATAGCTATAAATAAACAACAGAAATAGTTATAAATAAATAAGATAATAATTATAAATAAATAACAAAATATGTAATATTTATAAATAAATGCTAAAAGAAACAATTATAAATAACGAATAATATATGATGATTACACATAGTAATAATTACATTTTTTTCATTATGAATAAAATGATTACATAATGTATGTTAAAATTAATCTAGAATATCAATTACAAAGTAGTGAAAGCTTGCAATATTAAAACTTGCACTGCAAGTTCCTTCAACAAGTATCATCGAACAAAGAATGTAGAAAAAAAAACATTTTTAAAACGAAAATAAACTATTTATAGCGATAATTAAAAGCACAGTACTTATTCTTTTAAGAAAAAAATATTCTAGTACTCACTCATTTTAGAAATATCCATATTCGAAAATAGCCCAGAATTAAACAGAAGACACAAAGAATAGAAAAATTAAACTGAAAATGGTTAAATTTTTAAAGATATCGTCTGAAATTAAAGGGTTATAGCGGGAAAAAACGAATAAAAGTTATTTCTAATATACGTTATCCCTATGGCAACCACATTGACAGACGACAAAAGTATTAAGCTAACCATATTGTAATATTATCACCCGTCTTGGCGAACATAAACAACAGCTTGGCGCTACTACCCCCGATATCAAATTAGCGCCATTATTTTTTACATACTATAATTATATATTTTATGTTATTATTTCATAATATGATTATTATATAATTATTTTATATTATGTTTGTTATTGTATATTCCTTATATAAATATTATTGGTACTTGCGTATTATCACAAAATATTGGCGACATTATAGGAAATATGAAATACCTCATAGCCAATTCAGTACATATGATACATGGGAAATAGGGTTTGCCAACTTGGCGAGTTAATAGAGTTGGTGATTGTGTAGCGATAATATGAAAGTACCTTACTATTATATATAATAATTATTTTGGTTATTTTTGTAGGTTACATAATATCATTATTATACAGAATTATTATGTTATACTGATGTTAACTAATTGATATTGGTTATTTTCAAAAATTCTTTATTTGAAATATATTTCAAAACAGTTCTTCAAAATTAGTTTTCCCATCAAATAAAATATTCAAAATTATTTGGTGAATTTTTCTCTAAAACAACCTCTTTTTCACCAGCATAAATTTATTTAAAGAATTTGAAAGCATGATCGTTGATTTGATCACCCCTGTGAAGAACTTAAACTTCAGATCTTTCAGCAGCAACTTTTTGTTTTTGTTACAATGAATTTTTTTTTTCATTATCAGATTCAAATTCTTTTTTTATGGCTACAATTTATGAAAAAAATGGTACTTTTCGTTTTGCTGTCTCAAAACTTGTCGACCAGATTATATTGGTGACAAAACACTATATACACAGCAACTGTTCCAGGTAAAGTCCAAATTTTCATTCATTTTTCATTCATTTTTGACGTGTTTAGGAGAAAGACGTTGCTTCTAAAAAAATTCACAACTTGTTTTAAAAATTTGCCGATAAAACTTACTAGTAAGAATATTCCATACGGCATCAGTTGTATCATTTTTGGTGATTTTATGCCTGTGCCAGCAAAATGGAAAAGTACCAAAAAAATTTCCAAAATCATATGTTTATATTTGGGTTTGATTAGCTACTTTTTTAAATTGAAATTTAGAGATGAAAAAAAAAAAGAGAGCTGGAGTGTAATTAGAGTGTTTCTTTGGTTTTTAGATTTCATTCTGGTTAACAGTTTATTTTGGTAACCGTGGTAAAATCCTAGGAGAGCCCACACCATTGGCGACAAACCGAAATAAGCGCCAAGCCAGAACGAGATGGCGCCAAACGAAACTGACAATGGCGGCAAGTGAATGTACGGATACGATGGATCGCGTAATGAAAATATATGTAAACAATACTGAAATTAGACATTTGATATAAAAATAATATAAAAACAGCACTTATTTTCTTACTAGTGATTTTTTCCCAAGTGAAGGTACAAGCTAATAGCAGATTTTAAAAGTCCTTAAGGTCTCATTAAATGATGGGTGAGGCCCCGCCATATATATTCTCCATTCAAATCCATCCAAAACTGCACTCTTTTGTTTGTATAATCTCATTCCTATTACATTTGGGACATTCATAACTAAACAATCAATCCTTCCTTCATACACCATTCAATTAATTTTTTTCTTACCTTTCACATTCAGCAAAGTAAAAAATTTAAGGTATATTCACTCACACATCAGCCATACTTCCAGCCCTGTGTCCAATAACAAAATGAAATTGAAATGCCGACTACAAAATACGAAAATTCCAGAAATAGTTTGGTTTACCTCATCTAAAGTATCAAAGTAGGGTTACTAAGATGGCGCAATTATCGCCAACCAAAATAATTCGCGCCAAGGGTGTGAGCTCTCCTAGGACTGAACCGGTAACCGTGATACAATGAAATATAGATCTATTGTGATAACATCACATTCCTTTTACTTGATTGTTATTTGTTATTTGAAATCAGTAGATTTTGTTTTTAAAAAAAAGCAGAATATTTTTTTTTTTTTAAAAGAAACATTTCATTGTTCTTGTAGGAAAATATTTTATCTTTGATATTCATTACAAATTTATATAACTTTTCTTTCTTTTTGAATTTTGCCTCCTGTTGTTTTTCCTAAATAATATAACTAAGATGTTTAATTTGCAATTATTTTACTAAAATGATTTTGGAGTACATGAGAAAAATATCCGTGATACAATAAAGCCTTGCTGAAGGTTTTATTTGAATTATTCAATATTCAGTTTGTGTAAATACAAGCATTTGAATGCACAAGAATCTGAATGTTGAATTTGTTTGGAAATACAGCAAGAAGAGGAATGAATAAGCATTGTATTAAGAAGTACGCGAGAAAGAATAGTTGTTGAAAGTAAATTAGGCATGAACCAGATTTTAATGAATAATAATATATGGATTCAAAAAGCTAATTTTGTTTCTTTTGAGATTACTGTCTCAGAGTCCAAGCTTCTTGAGTACAACTGAAACTCAATTGCTTCATTTACAATTCAATTCTATCTTAAATTTCTAATTTCATACAGAAAAGGATACACACTTAAATAGTAATTTAATGTTTGATTTTACATCTTTCTCAATGATCTTAAAAAGATTTATTTTTCTCAAAAGAGTTACAATTATTAATGGAAGTCTAATAATGATACAATACAATTTCTTAATGTGTGTTATAAAATGTTTCTTTAATGCTCTCGATAATTTTCTTTTACATATGTTGAAATTTTTGTATTTTATGTTATCTTATTTGGAATATCCTATTTTGCTATCTGCAACAAACTATCAATACATGTAGTATGGCTACTGCCTTCAAGGGTCACTGAAAAAATTGCCAACAAAAATCCCCCTAATCTAACTAAGTTATTTAATTTTAGTTCTGATTCATTAATGGAATTGATTTTTTAAAGTTTAGTTGATGTACATATTTTGAATCAAATTATCTTTGTTTTTCATTGTCTATATGTTGTCTATAACATTTACAGAAAGATATTTGTAGGAGGTTTGAGTTGGGAAACTACTCAAGGTAAGTAAACAAGCATTTTTGATCTTGAACTTAATTTTAAGTTGAAAATTAAATTATTAATTGCAAAGAACTTAATTTTAAATGATGATGCTGTCCATTTTTCTATCAGAGAAACTCCAAGAATATTTTTCACGGTTTGGCGAAGTTGTGGATTGTGTTGTAATGAAAAACAATGAAACAGGAAAGTCTCGAGGATTTGGATTTGTCACTTTTAAAGATGTTAGCTGTGTGGCCAAAGTTTTATCAAGTGGCCCTCATGAAGTGGATGGAAGAACAGTAAGCAATTTAATATATATTATCATTGTGGTGTGCTTTAACTTTGAAACTATATGGTTTTTATAGTGATTTCTCATAATTTTTCAAATTTTAGATTGATCCAAAAGTGTGCAGTTCCAGAGATACCCAACAGGTATGAAATTGGTACATTTTTATCCATGTTTATTTTAAACATTTATTTATGTTATTCAATTAAATTCGGTTTTTGTTGTAGGGTAAAAAAGCTGGGCAATATCCAAAAGTTTTTCTGGGTGGTCTTCCTCCGAATTGCACCGAAACTGATTTGCGGAGCTTTTTTTCAAGATATGGAACGGTTTGAACTTAATTATTTTTTTATGCACTTTTTAAATATTTTTACGTCTTTTGTATTAATTTTGTCTAAAATTGTATATGTGTTTAAAAGTATGTTGTTTTTGTCTAAAAAAATAAATTTAGATTTGAAAAATATATATATATATATGTATTGATATATATTCAGTTATTCTTTTATCTTATTTAAAATTTGCTTCTCATTAATTCTATATCTCCATTAACAAAAATCCTTCTTGGGGTATTTTTGTTAGTTTTTTTCCGAGATGGTTGCTTACTTATAAAAAAAATATAAAAAAGAAATGTCGAATTATCGTACTACTAACTTAGGTGAATTATTGTAAAACTATTTTATAGCTGATACACATAAGTAAATGTCAGTGAAATGTTATTTATTTCAAATGACATCCTGATTTGTTAACAAAGCCTTAAAATAAGTGTTTCAGCACTAATTTGCAGGTGATGTGAAATTTAATAGGAAAAAGTGATTGTTATATTTGCTGTTTTAGGATTGAATACCGTATTTTCCTGTATATAATCCTCGGATTATGTGTTAAAAAAGCTTCAAATTTAAGTAGCGTATTATACACTGCGGTTTATCTGGGGAAAAACTTTCTCCATCAGAAAAGCTAACAATAAAGTTTTGAAAGAAATCCCTTTTTATGTTTTATAAAATAAATAATAGATGGCGCTTTCATGACTTCGTTGGAGTATTTAGCCATAACTAGTTTTTGCCCAATTACATTAAAAAACGAATTTGGTTCCTGGGAAGGAAAACAGTTACTATGCTGGCTTCATTTCCAATTTTCTTTGACTAGAGCTATCATGTCCTTGAAAAAGTTTTCATCAATGTTGAAGAAAGCGTAAGTTATTGCAAACTTCAAATTAAAAGCTTTAGAGAAGGCTACGAAATCGGAAGCTGTAAGGTTTTTAAACGTTGATATCAATATTGTTTGTGGAGAAAACAAGACCAACTTCAAAATTGTGATCGACGTTATAGAGCCAATCTCAGTGAAAAAACCCCACTTTTGCTAGAATTAGAGGAAGAAATAAATGGATTTTAAAAGAAAAGACAATGGGAAAGCAATCTCGATCTTAATTTTTTGCTGTTAACCGCTAAAATTAAAAAAAAAAGATTTTTTACAATGTTTTTGTTTAACAACTCAAAAAATAGATGGGAGTAACAAAAATTTTTTTTTTAATTAGATTATAATAAAAAATATTATCATACATATTTAAAAAGACGTTCCATAATAAATTTTGTTTTCTGGACAATTTCTTCTTATTTTTAATTATATTGTGCATTTTTTATCTTATGTGACTCATTATCGGCAGTTTATATTTTGGATTATTCGCCGTAAAAACTGCTGCAGATTATATACAGGAAAATACGGTATATAAAGCTTTCTCTTTCTTAAGTAAACTTGGCCTAATAATTCTCATCTTTTCTTGGCTACTAACAAACATCGGAAAAGTTGAATAATTTTTTTTGCTGTTCTTTTTTATACATGGAATTTATCTTTTTCTATTTTCAAATTGAATGAACATATTTTAAATTATTAATCTTGATTAATTTATTTTGTGGCAATTCATCTGTTCTATAAGTTCAATTCCTTTTGGAATAAATTAAAAAAATTTCTAGTAGTAAGAATTATTTTTATGTAAGAAATTATGTATGATGAATACATTAAAATAAGAACTCTTCAGAGAAAATAACCTGCAAAATTTTGGTACTTATTACAATCATATTGACCATCATATTGAATACAATCCACATGTGAATTCTAAAAATAGAATACGCTGATAGGAATATGGAGTGCGTAGTCAAAAAAATACAAGAAAAATAGTTATAAATAAATGATCAATAAAAATTTAATTGAATTTTTATTTAATACTAATTTTATTAAAAGAATTTAGTAAATTCCAATTTGCTTTTTTTATTT
>BMAV01008377.1:0-114625 GCA_019973955.1 Trichonephila inaurata madagascariensis | reverse complement strand
CAAAAAAATGGAATTTCATGACGTTGCTGTCATGTCTTCAGCGAACATCAATTCATTACTTCAGCACTGATAAAAGCGAACATCACTTAATTAATAATTTTGTTTTATGACTTGTAAATCTATCATTTTCTATAAAAAAAGTTAGTATTGTGTTTTTTGTGTGGAATAAAATATTTGATTTTTGTGTGAATGGCTGGATATTTTATCACTCTTAGAATCCAGAATTATTTTTAACGTTTTGATTTTTTAAAAGTTATTTTGCCTTATTCAACTGCAGAACCAGATACGCTGCTAGCGTAATAGAGGTTATTTATTTGCAAAAAGGATAACGTAATAGTTGCTCTATTGACTGTATTAATTAACTTTGTTTAAAAAATAAATGCTTTTAACATGTGATTAACTTAAAATATATTATTAAAATCTCAATTTCTACAATGTTTAAATTTTTCCAATTTAAATTACTGAGACAAGATGAAACTATTTACATATTTATTAGATATTGGTGCACTTTTTTAACCTTTTCCAACGCTGCCAAGTTAATTTGAAACAAAATATTGTAAAACTTTAAAAAAAATTTGGAATTTTGTAAAAAAAAAAAAAAATCTTCTTTCTTTATACATAAAATTTTTTTAAAGATGCATTGTGTGTGTTTTCGTCTTGGGGAGCGCCAGTGCCAGTAATAGTTATTTATGGGAAAGCTACCTCAGAACACATGAGTTTGAGCGATTATTGTGCATGTGCGGAAAAACAACTTACGGAGAGTACGTAAGCAGATAAAAGATTTTTTTCTGTCAGATAAAGATGTTTTCTTTTTGAATGTTTTTTCTTTTATAATGAGTGTAAAAAAAAGAGTTTTCCAGTAATTTTGCAAATCCAATTTATTAGTTTGAATTTTAAGAAAGTATTCATTGTAAAATAATTAATGCGATCTTAGTTTTTAATAATACATCGTAACTGATAGTTTTCTTTTAGAGAAATAATTTACTGAAAAACCTTAAAATACAGGAAAATGCTGCCCTGTTATTATTAAATAGTATTTTTTCCTTTTAAATCTTTTTTTATACAAGGAATGTAAACAAATTTTTAGGCTTTACTCCCCTCCCCCATAGTACTTTTTCACAGTTACATATATTTAATCGAAAAATCAAACATCCAGATAAAAACAGTCATTTCATAGTTAATGGTGCCCCTTTTTTGAATTATTACTTAATGAAAATTGATATAAATTAATATATTTTTTAAGAATTAAGTTATATTGCGTTTTATTATTTATTACTAAATTATTTATTTAATAATAAATTCGTACATTGTCTGTTTTCTTGAGAACAAAACTGAATATTAGCTTTGTAAATTTTTAATCGAAAATAGAAATTTGAAAGAAAAAGATCTTATCCCTCTATGAAAAAAGAGGGTTTTATACTTGAAAAGATCCATACAACGCGCGCTGGGCTGAATGGAGGGAAAAGAAACCTGTCTGACAAAGAGAAGAAGTGGAAGAAATTTCTGAAACGGGGATTTAAATGACATAAATGTAGAAATAACTCACATCGCTCAGTAACACACACACAGAGAAGTACTGGCGTCCAGAGAGAATTTCCATGAGGATAAAATTGTACCCACGGAAAAAACCCTTACAACGCCGAGCTAAGTGGCGAGAAAACAGACCCGCCCGACAGGACAAAGATGTGGAAGAAACTTCGAAAAAGAGTATTTTAATGACATGGACTTACGAATTAAATGTGTAGGTAACTATAAATACATCCATAAAAACTCCGACATCATTTTTGCCAAACCAGAAAAATGTCATCGAAATTGCTCCAATATTTCGAATAGTTAAGTAAAGATTATGTTTTTTTCCCTTCATGGACGAACGTACTACGTTCATTAATGATATTTTCATAGTTGATCTAACTGAGTATGCAGCTTTTCATGATCAAAATGGTTTTGTTTGCATGTGCATTAAAATGTAAATGTATTTGTAGCCTCTAAATAATATAATTGAAGCAGAAATAATTGCTACTATTAAAAAACTACTAGTAAGTGTACCCTATATTGATCGATATACAGGGTGTTCCGAGATTATTGGAATAAACTTTAAGGAGAGGTACAGGACATCAGAAGAATTAAGATTTGCATAGTAAGTCATGGTCGAAAACATCGTGGGAAGTAGTATGACAGGTACAAGAAACGAAGACTGATCATTTGAAATAATTATAGGTCAAAGATATAACATGTGCTATAGCAGATGATACGTGAAAATGTCACAAAAGATGCTCAAAATTTTCACTTTTGCTACAGGTCGACGTCTCGGCTTGGTGACCGTGCTGGATGGCTGGTTGGGTATTGTATAGAGTTTTATTATGGATAGGATGAGATATCAAAAAAAGTTTTTATCTTGGAAATAAGACTGATGGGATAGCAGTTGATGGGGAATTTGTAGTCTTTTCTGGGCTAAAGAAAAAAAGGTGATAGCTGCATGTTTCCAGGTTTGGGGGAAGTACTGCAGAAGGGGAAGCACTCGTTCATTATTTTAGTAAGATTTGTTGTGACATGGATAGAAGGGACTTGTGAACAGAACATTCTTTATTTGGTATCTTCCAGGAGCTTTCCTGTTATCAAGGCCTATGATTATTTCGCAGATTTATTGCGGAGAGGTGAGGAGTGGAGACTTGTGACGGGACTATCATCGCGTTTTCTTTTAACAGTCCTCTTGCGTTTCTTTGGGGCCGAAATGACAATTATTTCCAACCAACTCAAGAAGAACGTGTGTATATGCAAATTAGGAATCTTATATATAGTAGAAGTTTAGCAATAGTGGTGTGGCTATGCGAGGTCTATGTCTATGCTTAGAAGTGATTAAGTAAAAAGAGGAAATACCAAGTCTAAGATTTAACTCACCGGTACCTGTATAATCAAGTTAAAGGTGGGTCCGTGACCACAAGGATTAGAGAAAGATTGAAGCCATGTCAGCTGGGACAAACAAGGTAGCTGTTTACTTAGGATATAGCGGTAAGCACCTTTGATTAAACTATAAGGAAAGTGCGTGTATTAGTGAGATTAGAATTAAGCTGTATAGTTAGATATAGTAGTGGTCAATTACGTGATTATTTGGTAATACGAGTTGTGTCTTCTCATTCAAGATCTGCTTACTTTGATGATTATTATTGTTGTGTATTGTGATTAAGTTAAGATCTTAATAAACAGATATTAAGATGAACGATTTGAGTGATTCTTCGTTATTCCCTACAGAAAAAGGTCGTGTAGATAATGGAGAACAGGGCATCCACGGGAGGGCGCCTCACAGACTGCATACTGCAATTGCTTAGGGAGCGTCTCCCTGCTTGATCCGGGTGGTCAATAGGGTCGTCTTCGTATGGGGTGGGGTTTTTTCCCTTGAAGGACTTCTCCAAAGTTTCCACAAAGAGATTCTCCTTTTCACGGTTACTATGGACGACTCCACGATATCCTAGGTGAGGCTGGATTTGGACCAATTTTTCTTTCTTGGGGACGATATTATGGATTGTGTTTATGGATCTTATGAATCTAGATTAGCCTCAGAAAGTAGACGGTCCCATGTATGTATCCTGGCGGTGAGAAAGTCCTTACAGATAGATCTTTGGAGTCTATATAGCTCCTTGTTGATAGGAGGGTAACGTGTGATCTGCCACAACTTCTTGAGTCTATTTTTCTGTTATTTTCACCCCGGTACGTGAAGGGATGAAGGAGATGTGTTTGGTGATGTTGCACTGATTTATGGAGGAGAGAATATGGTGAGTAAAGTTGACTGTTGCTTCATCTATGTCTTCAGGGCTGCTAATGACGGGATTCCCAGAGATGGAGGAGTGAAACTAAAACTTTCCCCAGTTGTGGTTAAAGCCTGGCAGTTGAGAGGAAGAGGAATAGATATAGTTAGAATCTAATGTGAAGGAGAGTAAGTTTTGGAGTTTATGGCACAAGAGCCGGATTTGAGATAATGTGAAAGAGAGGATTGTGTTCACTCGACAGATCGAACAGAGCCTTTGCAAAAATATTGCTAAATCCGCAAGAGATGGCCAAGTCATTTGTGGATGAACGGTGAATGCTTTAGTCTGGGCGAGTGCATGAGTGAGTTTATGGCGCAAGAGCCAATTCTGGCTATACTGCTGCTTCGGACTGGAATTCTTGTGAGCTCTGCTGGGGCTGGTATGGTGAAGCTGCAGTTCCTCACAAATTCATACAACAGAGTTTTCCTTTTGAATTGATGTTGTTTGGGCTCTATGATCTATGTTTTGTGTAGGTCTTCCATTATGAAACATTTGGGCCTGTTTCGAAGAATTTTCAACAAGTAATTGATAATAGCTGTGTCTGGTGATCTTGGAGGCCGGTAGAGTAAGCAGATTGTGAGATTGTAAGGGGATTCTTCTATTGTAAAGCAGGGTTTTTTTATGGCGGGGATGTTGACTACGTGAAGATAGATGAACTTCTTGATAAGGATGGCTGTGCCTTCTGCTTGATGAGTAGAGCGACCATTCCTATAGATAGACAGTATAGAGTGACATGGTCGAATTTAGGTTTTCGGAATTGCGACGATGTCTGGGCTATTGTCTACTATGTATTTGTATATGTCTACTTTGTCTTCTTTATTAAGTTTATTGTGTTTCCATTTCAGTTGATGAGGTGAAGTGAGGTGTTTCTTCTATTGTCACATGTGGCCGCGGTAGCCGAGTGATATGGGTATCGGATCGTGGCTTGCCTTGTCTCGAGTTTGAGCCCCGTACCACTAAAGACCCACAGTGTAGAGCAGCGATGCACGTTAAATCTGTCCAGAGCTGAAACGTCCTCCCGTTGGTGTGGTGTGGTAGTTAGGAGAGGGGGGTGCCAGCTCAGGTGTCGTCCACGTCACTTGATCATGGTTCAAAATTACGTGGTCCGTCACCAAAAGCCCTCGTGTTGCTGAACAGTGCGACGTTAATATTCAATCAATCTATTGTCACGTGGGAACAATAAAATAGTTTCAAGCGTAGAAGTGCAAAAAGCTTTAGAACTTTTCCTACTCAGGATGTGTTGAACTTGCTAATTTTTATGAATTTTTGTATAACTTCAACTATTTCCTGGACTTCAGGATCTTGTATTCTCCTGAACATGGTAAAAAGTATTGGATATACCGAGACTGTTAGAGGCTTGGTTAGCAGTTAGCTTGTTTCTTGAAGAAGGAGATGCTGGAGAGTTACGCTTAGCTGGTGATTTAGGAAGAGAAAGTTCAGTTGACATGAGGAGTGGGATCAGTTGATGGATCTAAGGTTTGATCTTTTATCTTTTCTAACATCTCATTACGTTTTTTTTATCCTTTCTTCCCAGGCATTCTCTTTGGGTGGAGAGGGAGGTTTATTCAATGTATTGCGAGAGCAGCCAAAAATGTTCGTTGGATGCTTCCCTTGACAGTTATAGCAGGTGGCATCGGTGGATTCTGTTTTCTTACTATCTTTCGTCAAGTTTTTCACTCTTGATGCACTTGTGGTTCCTTGTAAAGAGTTTTGAATTGTGGAAGAACCTCTGAGATTTGAGGAATTGGGTGGGACCGGGTTTCTTGTTAAAAGTTTCTATTTTGATATTTACAGAGCAGATTTCGGTAATGTTAAAAATGTTTCTATTGTCATCAGTTATGGGGAGGGAAAGCAGGAATAGTAACATTGGAAGAGGAGTTTTTCTGTTTTTCATGACATGGCAGTAAGATAGTCAATTCCAAGATTTGTCAGATCTTCAATAATTTCCTAAGGGGGGACGCGCATATCGGCGGCATTCCACGCAAAAAGACTCTGAAATTCCCTGTAATCTTTTAACTGATATAAGTCATTTAACTTTCTTCATCGATATACTTCCTTATAGTATTGTAATCCAGGGAAGTTTCAGGATAAATGCAGAAACTCTTTATGACACCTCTTTCCATGATTTTCCTGTTCGTTAGTTCTTGGAGTTTCTTGAAGAGCTGAGCCGTGGGCTGAATGTTATCAATGGATATGTAGGGCTGATCTGAAGTGTTGTTGAGGCTGGATTGGAGTGTAAGATTTTGGAGGCAAATGGGAATGGTCAATGTTTCAAGACTGTAGATCGTCGAGTTGCTGCAAGGTATCAAGAGGATCTTCTACTTCCAGGTCAATAAATTTGTTGTCACAAGGGATTTTTTCGGTATTTTGCTTCTTGGTAGAGATAGTATCCAATGGAAGAGTAAGGCTTTTAGATTGAGGCTTTTTATTGACTACTGGAATAAGTAAATTAATGTGAAGTTTTTTACGGCGCAAGATTCAATTCCGGCTAAACTGCGCCAAACAATTGTTTTAAAAACACTAAAATTTTGTAATCGAATTGAAAGTATAAGATTAATATAATATGTGAATAATCAAAAAGTAAAATTCATTAAAATACCTTGTAGTTTATGCATACAGATTCTACAAAGTAAAATTTAAAAATTCTTACGAATAAAGAACTAAAAACATGACATACAAAATCATATTCCGATTTGATTTCGTAAAATGCAACATTTCAGAAATTTAAAACACTAAATTTTAATTTTTTTTTCTTTCGAATTCTGGTTACGGTCAGGACATGCAGAATACCAGTCCGTATGTGATCATCCATTAATTTTTCATCTGCATCTTACAGAATCATATCCTTGTCTTCTGATGTGTAGTGAATAAAGCTTTTCTTGGGCTTGTGAGGTGTCATTTTTATTTCGCTTTCGGGCTTATGTTCTTTTATGCGCTTTTTCCTATTTTTTGGATTTTGTTTCAAACTCTTTGAAATTTTAGATGCAGTAGGAGGTTGACTATTGGATGTAATAACTGCAGTCTCTAGTAAGGGAATAGATGGTTGAACAGTTCATAAAGCGGCACATTTGTAAAAGGAAATAAGTGTGCTACAATTGGTAAAGATGAAACCGAGGTATATATATAATAATGTCGGTAGAAGTGAAAGTAGTAGAATAAGGAATAGGGTGACTGAGATTCAGATGGTGGTGTTGGTACTGATGAAGACGTGGGAGGTAATAGATAGGCTCGAGGTACGGGTCTTAGACAATGCAAAGACGGGAAGCTATTGTTTGGATCTGTTCGACCACTAAGAAATATAGCTAAAAAGATTTAATGACCTGATCATATGTTTGGGATATCGATGAAACTATTTATTTGGATGCTTCTAAATAGAAGATATTTTCCTTGATTTTAATTTCCTGAATTTGTTTTTCACTCATTTTAGGCATAATTTCGAATCTGACGGATGGAACTGTAGGCAATTAAAAAATTTTGGCTCTAGAGTAAAATCCATGGAAGAATGCCCAGCGAACGCACATCAATTGAGAATATGATTTTGAGAATATCCGAACTTCTGACAGGATTTGGAATATATGGACGTATTTTACAATTAAAGTATCTAGCTTTAATTGTTGATGGTAATTTAGGACTATTGAAAGTTAAAATTATTTGTTTCGTTGGAAAAATTGTCTTTTTTTTTTTTAATTCTTCTGACCTGGTGACACCATGACAAGAATTCAACGATTTGTGATGACTGGCTGTTAATGGCGAATCCGTGAAAGGTTTTAGCCAACAAAAAGATTTTTTTTATAAAGCAAATGTAGTCTCAATAAGTCACCGGATCACAATTTTTTGATGAATTTCGTTTCTTCACCTATTCCTGCTAAAGATTTCTGAATGAAAAACGCAGATTTTTGTGAAATTTCGTAGTTTGGTAAAAATAAAATTAAAAAGTATGAATGTGTGTGTGTTTAGCAATATCGTCATGTTGAAAGTGGTTAAAACAAGGCTCTTACCCGGGCATAACATATTTGAATACATGAACACGAAGTTGTCTTCATACTGGAGTGCTTCCACCTACCACGGAGTCCAAAAAGGGAGACATTGTGTCCGTTAACTGACAATATTTAGTCTCGACGCTTACATGGAGTACACCCAGGATATAGCATTACAGCATCAGGGTGAGGATCAGTAGGGTAAATCTGACACCCCTTACTTGCAGCACTAGCCTTACAGCAATGTCTCTTTGGGGACACGGAAGAGACTTATCACCAGCCGATAGACAGGAGTGGGCTCAATCTTGCCTCCCGTCTACAGCGGAGCGATAGCCAAAGAGCAAAAGGAACACTATTTTCCTCCTTACGGGACGTCGGCAAACATGGGGTTTGTGAAACACAATTCAAAAACAAAAATGTACAGAAAAAAATGAATAACAAATTAAATCAAACGCATTACAAAATGAAAATCAAACAATGTTATTAATAATGAAAAAAATCCCCCCAAAAAATAAATAAAGCAATATATTAATATATTCACGCATTTAAAAAGGATATAACTCTGGTCTGGTTGGAAAATTAAAGAAAGAGGTGATTGGTTGACCAGAAAGAAGATTGAAAACAGAAAAGTATCACTAGGGTACCCCGGGTCGTGACACCCGTGTTTCTTAAAGACAGTAAAACTCTTGGCAAAAGAAAAAGATCGCTGGAGCACCTCGGGATTGTCACACCTGTACTCATCTAAAGAAGATGATTCCAAATATATGTAAAAAAATTAATGTTTAAAAAAATCAATAATTAACCCTGCTGGCTTCGTTCCACCAGCGAAACAAGCTACAAAGTCTAGGACAATTACAACTCTAAACCTACAGAGCCTATCCCAACTTCCAATCCTTATGCCAGTATCGCTTGACGTTGACAAAAATACTCCACACATGGACTAAACATCTATGCCAATATCCACTCCGAAAATCCCTCCCGTATTGTTAAAGTTCAAGGAAAACTATAATCTAATATTTCAGGAGATCCAAAGACCCCCCACCCCTCCCAGTTGAGAGTAACTTTTTGTAGAGTATATCAAAATTTCCTTCTCGAGCATTGGCGAGCACCATGCAGTCATTTTGCATCTTAAAGAAAGCAGAGAGGAATACTACCAGCCGATGGTTTCCCGCCCGCAAAAGATTCTAATTAAAGGGTTGTCAGTATCTACTGATATCATCGACTTCAAGAATAACTTAGGGTACAAGGTAGAAAAGATGACCCAGCTCCAAGACAGAAAACCATTCCCTATCTTTATGGTCGAGATAGAAATGTCGCCAGACTACCCGACATCTTCGTTCTCAGAAAATGTGTTAAATGGCTCTCTCTCTCTTCCGAAGACCTCGGGCAACCCGGTGTTGCGTCCGCAAAGTATGGTCTACTTCCTGTGTAAGGTCACCAGATGGTGCTCTTCTCTCTTGGCCCCGAGCCAAGTCTTTGTTGGGACTTACTTATTCCAGTGGCGTAGAGCGTGGGCTTTCGCCGCTTGGAGCCGACCGGATATTTGTCGTCTGTTTTAGTTATTAGTCAAGAAAATTAGTAAAAGTCAAAAAAGCAGCTTTAAATTTTTTTATTGATTAAAAATGCACTTTTCGTGTTTTTTTCATAGCAACATCCTTTATACAATTGTCAAAATCAATGCATATGTCATGTTCAATTGCCAGAAGAGCTAAATTTGTTAGCCTTAACGTGGACGGACATAGAAGATCTGAGGTAATTTTTGATTAATTTTAGCTTAGATAAGCTTCTCTCGCAATTGGTATTACTGATGGCAGATGTTAAAAAAAATCTCAACATTATTATAATGTTTGGTAAGCCATCTTCAAGTTTGGACTTAATAACATATTTTAATAAACCCAGAGAACCGGAACTAACGAGTTCTTTTTTTACAGCCTGGGTCTGTTGCAGTTACGAAAGCTTGTAGAAGTACGCGCTCAAGTTGGAATTCTTTATTAATGTATCGAGGAGTTTGATCTAAAAGTTCCTCAATGCTCAATATCACTTCAGGCCTTAAAAAAGCATATTTTTGCACTAGATACTGCAACTGTTGGAATCTTTCTCGAATTTCAGCACTTTGATTCACTTTCAGCACTTTCTATTGAAGAAAACATTGTTCACCTCAGGTCATCTTCGTACGATAACTGAACACCTTTGTTTACGTCACCAAATATATGCTTCCTCCTGATTCATCTTGGGGGTTCAGAAGAAATTTCCAGCTCTTCACATAAACTTTTAGCACATAATAAAGCGTCATTGATGGATATTTAGTCCCTCTGTTTGCAAATAATTTTGAGCATCACTGACTTCATACAATATCCATTGCCAGAAGCCTAAGTAACATAAAAACGAATGCGATTGCATAGCGACTAATAAACTTCCTGCATCTGTGCGTGTATTGATGCTTTCACTCGTTTCCGTCAGTTTCGTGACGTGGGTGCGTTTTGCAGTTTGAAATATTTTTTTTAAATTTAAATATCATGGTGCTTGCCGCCGCTCCTTTTTGTATGCCATCCAGGGTCATGGCCCCCTCTGCACCCCCCACGCTACGCCAATGACTTATTCTACTTAGATGCAATGGCAGCGAGCGTATATGGTTGTACTCGAATGCTTCTAATTCCAATATAGTTTGGATAATAAATAGGTCAGTTACCGTCCGTCAATTGATAATTTATTAGTTTAAGACATTCTTCATGCTCCGGAGTCAAACCGGAGCCAAATTAGCACCTCTGGATATTTATTATAGCTAATTGAACTGATCTAAGATTATTGGACATTGTAGTTGTTGAATGAATTACGATTGAACTGTTTTTCACGATTTCATAGAGATTGTACAATATGTTGCCAATTACAAAACTGAATCGAAAAAGGGGTAATTTAAAAGCCCAAATTAACAACTTGTTGAAATTTGAGCAAAATCATAGTGTTGCAGATATTTCGGCGAATTTAAGCGTACTGGAAAAAGTTAAAAAGAAATACGATCTCAAAACGGAATATTATGAAACAGCGGAAGAGGAAGAAATTGATGAAATCGAATCATCTCTAGCGGATACCAATTCGGTATGACAAGATTTAGAGGTAAGATTTGCAACCCTACTCAGGGCCGATCCTAAAAGGTGTGCAACTCGTGCACCGCAAGCGGGCGGCCAAGGCAAGGGTAGTCGTAAGCCGACATAGTTCTATCTTTTATATAAGTAAAAGTTTTTACGATTTTCTCAAAGTAATATTAAGGTATCCGACTACTTGCGACAACTTTTTTTTGAAAAAATAGAGATATGGGGATTTTTTTGTGATTTTTAGATTTATTTAGTATATTTTAAGGAAAAAATTCTAAAATTGAAAACAGAAAAAAAATTTATTATTATTAAAATGGGAAAAAATTGGTAAAAATGTGCAAGAAATAACATAAACGGGGCCCACTATGTACAAAAATTTGATCATTTTTTTAATTTTGATGTGTTACTTTGATATTCCTGTTTGAAATGATCTTCAGAATAAGAGTTATTTTAATTTTTACAAAAACTAGAGCACTTTATCTTTGTGATCATATGAAATTGCTTAAAAAAACAGTGATTATATTCACATAAAGGACTGTAAATTTTGAAATAAACCAGTGATTGATAAATCTGACAGTCAAAACACTTCTACTGTTATATACAGAACATACACAAAAAATTTCAGAAAATTATTTTTAAAACTTTAAGAACAATCGCTGTCCCCGTTTGAGCTTTTCAAAGAAAAACACATTTCGAGTAAAACGCATTTTAAGGTTTGACATCTTGTATAAAGTTATGGCATCTGCTTTTACTAAAACACTTGTAGTTTTTGTTCTAGAAAATGGAAAATAAAAAAACTTGGTATTTTTATAAAGCTAATAAGATGGCCAGTAAAAATAAATTCATAAAAAATTGTCAATTTTTGAAAAAAAAAATCATGATTTTAGGGTAGTTGGATATCTTAAGTCGAATTAATATGCTGGATTTTAAATAAGATCAAAACGTCCCGATTTCGTGTTCCCGACAACGTGTTGGTCCTCCATACACATTCTTCACGTGATAGCAAAATTCGTGACAGAGCCGGTAATACTGTAAAAGAAAAGTTTTTTTTGCTTATCAGTGGCACTGTGAATGGATGCTTTGCAAAGGTGTCTCACAAATGATTTTTGCGAAAGTTGTGTTATACGAAAATATCTATAATATGGTTAATAGTACCTGAATATAGGAATGTTTAAATTTGATACTCAAGCGGTACTAGCCTCAGACTCATGACAGGCCCTCCACTAGACTATCATGGCCGTGGAAATAAGGGATAGGGGTGCGGAAAAATTATAAGTGCCTAGGGCGCCGGGGAGGTTAAAAACGGGTTTGCAGTAAAAGGTAAGAAGAGAAACAAGATTCTATTGTCCAGATTGTGATGTAGGGTTATGTGCAGTATCGTGTTTTCGAATTTATTATACACGATCCAATTTTGATAAATAATTTCATAATCTATACATATAAATAAAAATGGTCTGTTGCTATTTTAAATTAACAGCTTTTTACTAAATGCATTTAAAAGTATATACGGTACTTAAATGAAAAAAATCAATTTTTAAAATTTTTGTCTGTCTATCTGTTTGTTCTGGCTAATCTCTGAAACAACTATACTGATTTTGACAGAATTTTCACTAGCAGATAGCTAATGTTATAAGGAGTAACTTAGGCTACTTTTATTTAAGAAAAAAAATTAGGGCTACGTGAAAATCTGCACTATTAAAATTCGTAGGTAAACAAACCTGTAATTCTATCTTCTCACGAACCGCACCATGCGGACACTCGCCAAAGGTACCAAAAGGTCGGGAATGATTTGGGTAATTTGTTTTGACCATTTATATTCCGATATTCCAATTAGTTAAAAAGATATTAACTAAAAACCTTAAAACACATAATTAGTGCCCTTTATTCCCGTAAGGCGGTGAAGCTCCAAATCTTCCACCTGTTTTTTTTCAGACGTTTTTAAAACACGATCTAATTTTTTCTATAAGATTCAGACAAAAAATAATTACAGAATCGGAAAGATCATTTATTTCGTCGCTATAAGGTATAATTTATTTTACAAAATAATTATGTTTTCTATTTTTTACGATTTTTTTTAATATAAGTCACAAAATCGATACGTTTTTCATTAAAATGATTTCTAAATCGTTCCACTTGCATTTTCTTACGCGCTAACGAAAAAATATTTTACACTAAAAAAGTTCATGCTTTTCTCTTTTAGAATCAAGCATTTATAAAAAATTAAAAGTCAAAAACTGTTTTTTTTTTTACGATTTTTCAAAAAATACTCAAAATTTTATTTAAATACTTAATAACTTCCTTATTGATAAAAAATAATTACACGAAACTTTTTTTTTCCATGTGTAGAACGATATTATATATAATCTGTACAAAAACTGATAAAATGTCTTAAAAATAACGGTTTTTTTTTTTTCCTTTTGCTGGAAATATTTAAAAATTATTTTTGTTACATTTTTTGCTTAAAAATTACTGTTGTTTTCAATAAATATATGAAGTTTGAAGGCATTAACTTATAAATGAAGCCCGAAAAAAAACTTTTCATTTTTCATTCGTCACAATTCTGTGTGATGTTGTTGTCATTTTTTTCTTTTTTTTTTTTACAAATCAACGAAACTTTGCATAAGTAAATGAATATAAAAATGGTTTATTGATTATTAAATCATATTTTAGAAAATTACTTTGCATTTTGAAAAATAAAATAATTACTGTAATTATATAAATATTTATATTATACTTCATAAATATAATCATTAATAAATAATACTTTTTGTAAATTTTGTAAGAAAAAAAAACATTAAATAACATTTTTTATAAAAATTAGTTACAAAAAGTTTTATAAAATGATAAACAATATGTTATAAATAAGATATTATATAAATTATTATAAGAATACATAAAATTATTATTAAAATAATGAATATGTTAGTTTTGTATAACATACATTTTTTTAGTCAGATAGGTGTTTAAAAAATTTACTAAACACAGTGGAATGAAAAAGGTTAAAATTAAAATAAAATATCAAAATGTTTTTATCAGATCCTTTTTTTTTAAAATTTTTTTTCAGTACATATATACACATGGGTGACAAAATAATACGAACACCTATGAAAGAGGAGAAATGCTTTATTAATAGGGAGTTGGACCCCCCTTTGACTGAATTACAGACTGTATGCGACGTGGGATGGACGCATAGAGGTCATGAACAACTTTTAATGGAATATGAAGCCCTTCTTCGTGGAGAGCGGTCTCTAATGCCGAAATCGTAGATGGTGGGGGGAATCGAGCACGGAGTTTTGACTCCAAATATCCCCACAAATATTCAATAATATTTAAATCAGGTGACTGAGGGGCCAAGAAAGATGACCTACGTCCCCCTCATGCTCTGCAAACCATTCTTGCACGATTTTAGCTCGGTGGATAGGAGCGTTCTCGTCTTGATAAAATGGGCATTCTCCGGGAAATAAAGTCTGGACAAATGGATGCACCTGATCCCCAGGATATCGACATAGTGGGCAGCTTGAACCTTGCCATGCAGAGTAACAAGTGGCCCAAGACCACGCCAAGATATCGCCCTCCATACCATAAGGGACCCACCTCCATGCTTCACAGTCGGCATGATGCATTCAGAGCAAATGCTTCTTTGGGTGTTCTCCACACCTAAACTCGTCCGGTGGTCTGGAATAGGGAGAACGTTGATTCATCCGACCAGATGACTTGTTGCCACTGTTGTGAGGTCCACTGTCTGTGTGTTCTACACCACTGGCGTCGCTGTAAAGCATGACGTGCTGTTACCAAAGGTTTACGAATTGCAACTCTTCCATACAAGTTCGAAGCATGCAGTTCCCTTTGGACGGTTCTCGCTGAAATAGGGTTACGAAGATGACTATTCACCTCAGACGTTATTTGGGATAGCGATTGCTTGCGCTTTCGGGCCACTATGCGGGTTAAGACTCTTTTATCCCTCTCGGTAAACTTTTTTCCGTCCACTGTTGTGCTTTGCCAGACGCCACATTCCCGCACTCTTGTATGCGTCATAACGGCAGATACAGTATCTTTGCACGCCCCTAATAATTAGCTGTTTCCGTCACCGAGCAACCAGCGCACCTCATTCCAACAATCATACCTTTTTCGAACTCTGACAGGTCCGTCATTATTGCGTTTTTCAGAAATTACAATAGACGCGTACAACACCTATTGCAGCTGTTGAGCGACTGATACATTACCTTTCGAATCCGCTAGGCGGCGGACTGCAACGCAAAATGACATGCGCGCTGTGCGTCTTTGAAATGGGCCATGCCATTTTCGCGGTGTTCGTATTATTTTGTCACCCATCTGTATATATGTATTTATATCTAGGCTTTCCCCCATATACTGCTTTTTTTTCTAACTTATATACGAGTATATTTATATGTTTAATCAAACATTCAAACGCTCAGAAAAAATCAATCGTTTCAAAAGCTATCTGTAAATTTTTCTTTTATTTTTTACTTATAGAAATTTAATTTTCATAAATATATGTATGTTTTTTTAAAAGGATTGTTTCTATTATTTCATTACTGAATGAATTTTTCGCGTTAATTAAAAAGTACATTGTCTATTATAATAATAGACACAATGTACTTTTTAATTAATTTTAATTTTAATGAATCAAAATACATTTTAGAGACATTTTTACGATAACTATATGTAACGATTGATTGATTTATGAAAATCTGAAATATATTTTATTATTTTAGATTCTTATATAGAAACTAACTATTATTAAAAAATGATGAAAACTCTTAGCATCAGAATTGTTTTCTTTTTATTGCTTCACATTAATAATTTTTTAATTCTAACGCAATATTGTTTTTTATGTCATTCATCAAAATCTGTAGCTATATCTTATCTGGGAGAAGGAGGGGAAGATAGAACACGATAATTTTACACTAAAAAAAAAACCGTGTTCGGCTATAGAGAGCGGAAAGAAACCTGTCTTAAATCATAAATAAGTGGAATGGAACAAATTTCGAAAAAGGAAAATATTTTGAGATAATTTTAGAAATCACTCACTTGTGCGCGTACAAACACACACAGAAATGCTGGTGTCATGAGGAAAAGAGAAAGCCCGAGCAACGCCGGGCTAAGCGGTGGAGGGAGGATGGAAGTCATTTTGAAAAAGAATATTATAAGTGCTGATTTTGTGAAGGAAAGGGAAAATTTACAAAAGTAGAGAAAGCCCATGCAACGCCGGGCCATGCAGCTAGTAAAATTAAAACCAATGAAATGGTGAACAATATCCGATTCGATTAGGGATTATCTATACATATAAATAAAAATGAAGTGTCTGTTTGTAATTTGAAATTAACAGCTTTTTATTAAATGCATTTAAAAGTATATACGGTACTTATATGAAAAAATCAATTTTTAAAATTGCTGTCTATCTGTCTGCATGTTTGTTCCGACTAATCTCTGAAACGGCTGGACGGATTTTGACGGACTTTTCACTGGCAGATAGCTAATGTCATGAGGAGTAATTTAGGCTACTTTTATTTTAGGAAAAAAATTAGGGTTCCGTGAAAAAATAAAATTAAAACCAAGGAAATAGTGAACAATATCCGATTCAAATAGGGATTATTTATTTCAATAGGGATTATTTTTATTCCATAGGGATTATTTTTATTCCATAGGGATTATTTTTATTCAATAGGGATTGTTTTTATTCAATGGGGATTATTTTATTTCGCTAGCCCATCGATAGTGTCAAAGGTCATGCGTCCCTCTAATCCCTTGCTTGCACCTACATTTGTGTTTTTTTCCCACCCCAAGCTATTTTTAGCCCCGTTTTGATCCTAGTGAATTTAAAAACCCCTTCCCCCATCGACAGTGTCAAAGGTTTTTTGGTCCCTCTTCCCCCCTTGGCCCAACAAAAGCAAAAAAATTTTAAAAACAAAAAAAAAACACCGATTCAAAAAAGTAGAAGAATGACATTAAAATTAAAAAGCATAGGTATTTTTGCGTGGAATAATAATTAGTAAATTTTTTTTAAATTTAGAATTGAATAAACACTTTTTTTTAAAACCCAAGTCGAGAACGGGGACAAAGTTGGGGTATAAAGTTTATTTAACATAAAATAAATGCATCAGAAAGTAATATTAACGTATTACACATCACACACACACAAGATACAAATTATTCACACTATGTTAAGCTTTTATCACACAAAGTTTGTAACAATGTTGCTGGGTAGAAGGAAGGTGTTTTAAAAAATCGACCCACAAGAGAGTTACGGGTGTTATAAAAAAAAAAAAAATTTTTTTTACCAACTATTATGCCCACAGATTTTAAAATTTAGCTAACAGGGTTTTTTGTTCAGCTGAGATATGAAAAAATGTTTTTTTATTTAATTTTACAATTCACGAAAAAATTAACTTTAAAGGGTTTAACCGACTGGGATGGGAGACAATTTTCAAAAATAAAAATTTAAAATAATAATTTAATTGTTTTTTTTAATTAAGTTTTCCCAAAAAACCCATGAAAAAACAGAAAAGAAGGTTTTTTTAAAAAGCTTATTTTTAAAAAATATTGAGAAATTTCTACCAAAAAATATTAAAAAAATTGCTTTTTTGCAAAAAACCCTAAAAAATATATGTCAAAAAAAATAAAAAAAAATGTTTGCAGGAATAAAATTTCTTTTAACGTTTAACAAATGTTTTATACAAAAAAAAGCTCAAATTCTATTTTAAAAAATTAAAGGAAATACAGGGTGTTCAAGATGAAAAACCCAAAATTTTTTTAAAAAAAATTTTTTTTCATATAAAAAATTATACACACACACACACAAACAAAATAAAAAAAAAAAAAACCTTAATTGAAAATTATACCCTTAGTTTTTTAGCAAAAGCTTTTCATTATAATAAAAAAAAGAAAAAACTAAAAAAATTGCATAAGAATTTTTTCATTTACTTTAAGAAATATCACTCTTTCTGTTAAACATTATGCTCAAAAGTAAAATTCTTCAAAAAATGCAAAATAAGGTTTTTATTTGAAAAAACTTTTTTAAAGATTTAGGAAGGTTTTAAAAAATTTCCCGATTTGGGATGTTGTGCCCTTCCTGAATTTTTAAATTCAAACTTTTTTCAGTTTTGAAGGGCCTTTTTTTTTCGAGACAGTTTCTTATCTGATTTAGAATGCCCGTAGGGAACAACAATTGTCGTTCTGTTTGAGGTACCAAAAAAAATCCTTTCCCTTTCGGGGAAAATAATTTCATTCCTAACTTTTTAAAATAGAGGTAATAGACCAGCGAACTCGGGAAATTTAAAAATATTATTGCGATATAATTCCCTTTTAAAGGAGTGTTTGTTGTTTAACAAAAATTGTTTTCGGGGTTATATTCCCCACGACATTTAAAACTTTCCCCCAAATTCTGAGCTTTTCCCCTGAAGACAATTTCTTAAGAGATTTTGACCGTTCCTTATATAAAATCTTTTTTTAAAAGAATTATTGACGAATTTGGAAGATACTTTTATATTACTATCATGCTTCTCCAACAAATAAGCCTCTTTTAAATCTCTTTTTTTTTTGACCTCATTGTTTTTTTTGCATGACAATTTTAATTTAATTAAAAATAACCAATAACTCTATTTAAAAAAAACAATAAAAAAATTAATAAAAAAATCTAGTTTTGAACACAAATGATAAAAAAAAATAGCAACCCCGCTTAAATCAAAACCAACATTGCAATTTAGTTAACGTTGCCTATTTTTTGGGGAAAAAATATCTATTAAAACATTTTAAAAGAAATAAAGTTTACTTTAAAAATAAAAAGAATTGTTAAAATATTTTAAAAAGAATAAAAAAATTCCCTTTTTCCGGTGAAATCAAAACCCAAAAAATCACAATTTCCCGGTTTTCGATTTGGGCTTACCGCCCCAAAAAAAAAACAACTATAACTTTTTTTAAATGACCTTTAGAATTAAAAAAATACGATATGTTTTTTGAAAGCTTATTAAACAGGGGTACAAAAAAAAGACCATTAAAAAAAATTTTGATTTTTTAAATGAAAATGGTGATTTTAAACCAGTCGGATACCTTAAAAACTTCTTTATCCTTCAGTGTGTATTGTTTAATTTTTCAATTCACCCGTGCTGAAGAACGGGTATACCAGCTAGTCATTTATAAATGCAAACGATGTAAATTAAATCTTTGGTTCATTATGAAAGCTAGGTATTCTAAGCTTTATTTTTATAGTTAGTGTGAATTGACTCCAAAGTTTAACGATTTATGTGCCATTCAGAAAATCAACTCTACAGGTAAATGACTCCTTTATTTAAATAGATTTTTTTATATACATTAATTTTTAGGAAATTTTGTATGCGACTGGTTCTCTTATGTTTAAAAAGATACGCATGTTTGAAAATAAACATAAAACAATTGACATTTTTTTATCCCTAATCCAGAAATAAAATGAACCTGGAAGGGGTTAAATCTGGGAATCTATTGAAATGTTCTCGTGAATATGATGGAAGTGCGTCTTCTTTCTTTAAAATCGCTTCATGAATTACTATTGGGTAGCAGCAACACAACGTCTCTCCTTTCTGCCCTCATTCAATTCAATTTTTAAGAAAAAGTAAGGAGGTAAAGCACCTTTTTTTCTAAAATAATCAATTTTATAAAAAGATTTCCCCGCAAACATAAAAATAAATGAAATAAATTTAGAACGAAAAAAAATGATGTACGCCAATCTAAGCGAATACAAATAACAGCAATTCTCGGCCGCATATTTTAAAATAAAATTAATATTTAATCCCTTTGATGAGCTTCACTGATGGGCTTCTACCGTATTATCCACTCCCAATCCCTTTCACCTCGACAGGACTGGTTCGTGTTTTCTGAGATGAGGAAAAAAAATAGCCGCCAGAATCCATGAAGGCCATCCAAACAAAACTTTCCACTTCACTGAATATTAGGTGTGGCAACTTTTTCTTCCACTGAAAATGGTTTTTGTTTATTTATAAACGGGCTTCTTTCTAGTGAACACAGTTTTCTCTTGAGACAAAGGACACCTATGTTCTATTAATCCTCAAGTCCGTATGATGAAGTTAAACTGAATTTTCATGTATGATTTCAAATAGTTTGAAGGTGGGATTTCTTTAGTGGACGTGTTTATTAGGGTTTCGGATTTTCCAGCGTTTTCCATTCCAGGAAATACATCAAATTTTCAAAACATATGAAATCACATGCTATTCTTAATTAATATCAATAATAATTATATAAAATAAGAATAAATATAAATTCCAAAGTTTATACATTCAGCTAAAAAAGTATAAAATATTTTAATTATTCCATTTTGAAGTGTGATTTCAGCAAACATAAATAATCTGTGCTTTGATCACTCAGCCTAGATCTTAGCTTTCTGCTGCAAGATTTGTTCTCTCCGCTTCAGAGCTGTTTTCAAAGCCTCACCCGCTTTCATGTTTGACGATCAATTTTCAATTATTTTTTAATTAATTCTGAATCAATCATTTTTCTAATGTTGGTACTCAGAGATAAATATTAATATAAATACTTGAACATTTATTTGCTACTGGAGTAACGATCACTTACGTTAAAAACATGAATTCTTGTATTTAAAGAGATTTGTTTTTGTTAGTACTGCTAATTACTTGTTTATTTAACTGGTATATTTTCTTACATAAAAACAAGTAATATATAAAAAAAATTGAGTCAATTCCTACTTAGATCAACAAAGAAAAATTTTATTTTAGCTACTTTTTATTAATAGTTACTATTAATATAAATGTGTGTATTCATAGGATAGAATCACAAAATTAACTGTGGTCATTAATTTTTATTAATTTTCATGAAAGTATTGTATTGTCATCCAAAACAATCGTGTAAATAAAATTTCAGTTCAACTGAATGCTTTAAAATGTGAGAAAAAAAAACCTTTTCAAGTTTTGACACTCGCCAAAAGGGTCGCTAAGTCGCCCAAAAGGATGCCAACGTGACTGTATTTGTAATTCTTTTAATAATTAGTTTGAATCAATTAATTTTTATTAATTATAATTAAATTATTGTAATGTCATCCAAAATAAACATGTATATAAAATCTCAGCTCAATGGAGCGCTTTAAAATGTATTTTAACAATTGAAAATTCCACCAAGATAAATAAATAAATAAATATATAGAGAGTGTGTTAATAGTAGGAACTGAATAACTAAATATGAATGTGAGAATCTTACACAAAAATGGAAAATAAAAAAAATAGTGAAATTTTTTTTTTAAATATTCTCCACCAAACAGTTTGAGGGCTCATTCCTTGTATCCGAGAGTACCTAGAAAAAAACATTAACAACAAATTAAATAATTAGCATTTTTAAGTGTGAGTACTTAAGTTATCAACGTCAATCATAATTTCAGAATTGTATCAAAATGGTCATGCTGGTAGCCAACGAAATGATATTCCTTTAAAAACTGTATTCTTTTAGTTAGCGAAGCGACGTTCGACAGGAATTGATCATGTCAAATAGGATTCGACTAGCTGCAAAAATTCTCCTCTTTTATTACAACCTCCCTCCTGGAGGATATGTCTCCTTTCAAGAAATTTGGGGTAAGCGATCGTAAATTGCAGCCGTGATGCCAAATCTACAGTCAAAACTCGCTACCTCAGATTGTTTTTCAGCCTTTTTTATTTCTCGGGAATACAAAAAGTATGAAAATCTTCCAGGGAAAGAAACCCTAGTGTTTATGGTGTGTTCTCAGACCATGAGGGAGATCCTCAATACTATCTTCATGCAACGATGCAAATAGCATTGGGTGTGCATTCAGCAGCAACATACTTGAGTGTTTTGTATCATTAGAAAAGAATTTGTAAAAAAGTTTAACAAATTCTAAATGTGAGATCGAACAGTTGGAGCACTTGGTGCTTTTAAAAGTTCAATATTTCTCGTGTATCTAGCGACTTTAGTGAGCATCGTGACCGTTCAGTTTTGAGATCTTTCTAAAATTTGTATGTTAAATTCATCTGCATATCTACAGATCGGCTTTGCATAAGATAATACTGGAGCTAAAACGAATTTACATAGAAGCATCTTAGTATCTAAGTTCATTTTGAATTCTAACAAATTTGCGATATAGCTTACGGATGTAATTCCGAGATTTATCACTCTGGTGAATAGTATAAGTTGTTTCCATTTGAACTGACCGTCTAAAAGGAAACCCAAGCATTTTATGTTCCGAGATCACTGCAATAGTGGGTTGAAAAATGTTGGAATTGTAACGTGTTTTTTGCCGTGTGGTCTCTTGGTACTTGTTCAATATTCATATATTCTTTTCAAATAATTCTATTTTTTTCGCGTCGGAGGATATAATAAGATAGAAAATTGTATAACATTTATATTTCTAAAACTTAATGAAGACTATCTTAATACTAGAAAGATATATTTGCTTAATTTTTACATTCGAAAGTTCCGTAATATTTAAGTTATTACTCTAATTTTATTTGTGGGCCTGCAATTCTTACACAATCTATATATATATATATATATATATTAGCTGATACCCGCCTACTTTGCTGGGTATTTCATAATGTTGTGAGAATATATACTGTTTATATATAAATATAAATTATTGATATCTAATTCCTAGCATTAATTGCTCAATTGTACCGAAAAAAATTAATAAAACTCTCACTTCTTGATTTAAAACGGATAGGACCTCTAAATAATAATTTCTAAAACTGAAGATTACTTTTATTTTGCGTACTTTTATACTCTTATAACCCCTTCTCTCATAGTAGATTTCCTCAAAACCCATTTATAGTGTATCTCTACTCAATAAAATAAATATACTTACCAAATTTTAAGTCTAAATCTAATTGTTGAAATATGAAATTTCTTTTTACCCATAAGTCCCATAAACCCCCTTGAGAGTCAATTTGTATAGGTTTGGTAATTCAACAAAGGGAATTTTCTTTTATCAATACACTCCATTAATTTTTCACTTTCCCATAGAAGTCGATTTCCGAAAAATCCGTTCTTGGAAGATCTGTATTCTAAGAAAAATGTTACGTAGAGCTTCGTTATATATATATTACGAAGAAATACAGTACTATGTGAAAGGGAACATGTGATCAATTCAAGACCTTAACATATGTTTCTTAGGATGTTAATGGTTTTTTACCGTTAACACCACAGCCATGTTCTTACGCATCAGGTGTGATTGACATAGATTGTCTTGATCAGTGATCCGCAACTCCCGGTCCGCGGACTGGTACTGGTCCGTGAATCAAATGGTGCCGGGCCAACTAAAGAACATTAAACTACTGCCATTTTATTTAAAGTGGTGTATTTCTCTCGGATTTGTGCAACTTTCCACGGAAATCACTTTATATTCCACATTAAGTCACTTTTACTCATTTTTGGAGTAACTATATTTTATTCTGAAGGCATATTTAAATGTAACTAAATTAAAATTGTTAAATCAAAACAATCTAAAATATAAACAATCAACGTGTCCCACCCTCAGCGGGCCGTGGTAAAATTATCAAACGTCGACCGGTCCGCAGCGATAAAAAGGTTGCGGAGCACTGGTCTAGATCATCAAGAAATTAGACTAGACATGTTCAAAGCATCAGAGAACAGCTTAGGAAAAGACTTAGAATAGGCTAACTGAGAGAGCAAACTCAACGTCCCCGGAAATCAAGACCCTTAACGGTGGGAAATGTAGTTTTATTGGAAAATAATTTAAAGAAAAGAGCTCTGTGGTCGTTTGCTAAAATAATCAAGCTTATTCCATGAACAGATGGACATGTTAGAGTCACTAGAATAAAGAATGAGAAGACTTTACAGTTTGGAAGTTCAAGAACCATAAAATAATTTTCAAACAAAAGAACAGACTGATTCTGTCATTCGTACCAGGAGAAGCAGAAAAATAATTCCTCCTAAGAGTTGGATGTACTCCTAATATGTATTATTTTGGTGTAAATTTTTGGTTTGTTTCAGCACTAGCATTTTTGGTACCTATGTATTATTGTATCTTATACATATGCTATGTTTGAATTTTCACAGCTTCCAAAACTCAAAGGTGGGAGGATGTTGCAAATGCAGAGAGGGGAATGTGCAGTGAGGAGTGTACGACCAGATGACGGACGAGGTCCTGGGGTTTCTCTTCTTGTCTGTGCAAACAGGGAGAAGCTCCGAAAAGGGAGATTTCTCTTGATGCGTTTGAAAGGATCTGAGCGTGCACAATAAACACCTTTTTTATGCACACATCTAAATAGCTTGATAAACGTTTTATTGAATTGAGAAACATCATTTATTTTAGACTCAGTTTATTAATCTGTAAATGAGTTCTGAATTGAGATACAATATATTGAGATCTTGTGACCTCGTCCTCCAAACTTTGCAGATAATCTTTTTGTAGAACTCTCTCAGGTATTTTGTTTTCATAATAAAGGATTTCTGTTTTCCTAATAGTGTAAAATACAAGATGAATCCGATTGGATTCAAAGTGGATTTTTTGACCATTTTGGAGGGCCGCAATAAAACTCTTTGTGTGTCACCCACGCCTGCGTAGTTGACAAAGTAAGATTCATATATGTGGTTTCATCCTCTTAACATTGAGAATAAAGGCGAGATTAGTTTTCTTTTGAGTTGTAGAAATATATTAACATCCAACAGACACATGAGTGTAAAATGTTTCAAGATTTCGCGTACTAGAAATACTCCTTTTTGAACTTATAGACAATCTTCGATGAACATACGATGAATAAATGACTGATTAAAGGAAGTACGTTTGATTGCGACAAAACATTCTTAAGAGCCATTAGGTGACTTTTTCCCCATCAAGAGTCGGTTGGCACAATGTGAAGTGCACTTTTCTCCCAGAATTAAACTATTTTTGTATTATAACTAATAATGCAAACTTAATGCGTGTTTATTTTGCGGGGTTTTAATATTAATTATATAAATTCTGATTTGTAAATGCATCTAGCCACGCTCAAATTCTTTTATTTGTCTATTTATTTACATTATAGCTAGCCGAGTGATTAAATAGCTACACTTTTTAAAATCTCCCTTACAAACAATACTAGAAATCATATATGAAAGAGCAGGAATTGATGTGTAAAACCTATTTGAAGATAAGATTCAGTAGTTTAATGTTTGCTAATTTTCCTCATTGACATATCCCGGGGTGTCCACCCTTTAAAGAGCCCCAAATAGCAATTCCCGGGGTTTTGAAAAATTTTTTTGTTTTAAAAAGGTAAAGAATGTTCTTACGTGTTTTTAACCCAAAAACCCATTTAAAAAAAGTTACAAAAAAAAATTTTTTAAGGTCCCAGGTCCTATTACTTATATATATTTAGGAAAAGTAATATACAAAAAAAAGTAAACACAAAAGTTTCATTTTTTACGTTTAAAACTGAGGGGTGCCTAGATAAAGTTGAAGCAATTTCTAAAAAAAGAGAGAGGGGGGGTCGTATATAAATTGGTTTAAGAACGTAATTCACAATCCACAGAAAAAGCAAAGAAAAACATTATAGTAATAAAACATCGGGAATTTTGCGATTGAAAGTTTGTATGTTTTATGGAAAAAAATAAAAGTTAAATTTAAAAAAAACTTGTAAAAGATTAAAACAGCTTGTTTTAACAAATAGCACTAAAGAATACAAATTTGCCATTCAAAATAGTATAATGTGGGAAGATGCGCCGTCATGGGTATTACATCAGAATGATCCCAAATTTAAATTAAATAAGTTAAAAACGCCTTCCCCAGAAAGCATACCGAACCCGCGTCAAAAACTCCGCCCGTATCTTCCCCATAGTTGGGGTTTCCAGCCGACGCCATGTGATTCGATTGAGTAAATCATTTTCTTGTGGGTTCACGTTCGTAAATTTACTTTTGGGGCCCCAAAAAAGAAATCAGAGGACTTGGTTGGGGGATCACAGAGCAACCCTGTTTACCCATAGCCGTTATTCAGTGTCAAATGCTCCCAAACTTGTACATGGTTGGCAGATTTGTGCCATCATGCTGGTACCCAGGGGACAAAACCCTCGGAAACTGCATTTTTTAAAAAAACGGATAATCCGTGTATGGTTCATGTTAAAAGGGCCACAAAAAACATTGGGCCAATTAAAGGGGCTCTTCTTTTTCCGCACCACACATTCACCGACCAACGCACTGGGTGGTGATTCTGTCGCATTAAATGTGGGTTTTTGAGGGACCAATAATGCGTATTCTGTGTATTAATAGTGCATTGCCTCGAAAACTGGCATTCATCCGACCATAAAACTTCATTTAAAAAAATCTGGATTTTCGTCCAGTGTGTTTAACACGAAATTGCAAAAATCAAAATGACGCTCCGGGCATTAGTTCCTGAGCCAGGACTGGACGATAAGGATATGCACCGTACGTGTGTAACATGTTCCACACCGTCGATTTTGAGTAGGAACAAGCCTTGCTAATATCCCGTACACTACTTTCAGTATGGGTCAGGGCATATTCTAGAACACCCTCAGCGGGTATCCGCAAGCTTGAAGGTATGGCACGAGACAAGGGAATACGTCTATGACAACTCCCAGTTTTATACAAGCTTTGAACAGTACCGGCAATTATACAATAAGATGGATGTCTTCGACTTCGAAATTTAATGGCATAAAGTCTTGCAGCCTCTCTTATTTCGATTACACTGCTCATACAACAGTACCATTTCGCAGTATTCTTCATTTGTATACATCTCGTTATCCCGTACTAGAATTCGTAATATTAGAATACGACTGTATGCGACTACACAACAGATTTTTAACGTTCGCCATGATCAGCATCGCAGCAAATAAGTTTATTTTTTTGGAACTGCTTTTGAAATATTTTCTTCGTCCAAAATATTTAATTTTGTCTATGTTTTACTCCTGCACAGAATAAATTTTATTTCTTAAGTATTCAATTATTGTATTATTAACATAATGTATTTACTTTTAAATTTAAAAACGATTTACATAAGAGTGACGTGCAAGAGCGAAAGTTTCCTGGCAGAGTTCCAATTAATTTCATTTTGGAGAATGAAAATTGGCCGAAAAATTGGGTGAAATGTAAGATTTTCAAAGTTCCAGAACTCGGCCAGTTTTTATCGTAATAAAATGAAACTTTTTGTGTTTACTTTGTTTTTATGTACTGCATCTTTTCCTAAATATAAGTGATAGGACCTGGGGACCGTATAAAAATTTAATTTTTGTAACTTTTTTCTAAATGGGTTTTTTGGTTCGAAAAGCACGCAAGAACATTCTTTACCTTTTTTTAAAACATTTTTTAAATTGGAAGTATATCTAAACCGAATAGTTCGGGAATTAGCTATTGTGTCACATTAAGGCTGGACACCCTGTATACATATAAACCGAAAAGGGAAATAAACTTAATTGAGTCATTTAAAAAATTAACGCTTTCAAGTTCAATTTTTCTACTATTTATTACACAAAATTTATTAAACAACTAGCTGGTATAACTGTTCATCGCATAGTGAATTGAAAAACTGAACAATACAGATTGAATGATAAAGAAGTTTTTAATGATTTAAATTTACGTGAATTGCAAATTAAATAAATAAAAAAAAGCTTTTTCATATCTCAGTGGAGCAAAATATCATATTTGTTAAATTTTAAGTCTGTAAGTCTATAATAGCTGATAAAAAGGATTTTTTTTTAAATTTATAACACCCCCGTAACTCTCTTGTGGGTTGATTTTTGAAAAAAAACATTTATAAGCTGATCTCTGTTAAGCAAAAGTAACATATTGTTACACATTTTGTGTAATGAATGCTTACAATAGTGTAAATAATTTATATCTGGATGTGTAAGACGTGTTTCTGTTGTATTTATTTTATGTTAAAATTGTAATATTCGCAAGCAACGTCCGTTCCTTACATTATAATGGCGATTCAATGGAAACATAGATAGAGCCATCTTGGCATTTTTGGCAACCCTGTTGGCAACTTGGCGATTGATTGAGCGGTGCAGAAGTTGATATACTGTAACACCACCTGGTAAGGAGTTGCAACAAAAAGTATAGCACAAAAGCCCTCTCCACAAAAAAATACATGTACATGCCAATTTTCATAGTGATGGGTTGAACGGTGTTGTGTGTGTGAAGCAAGGCCATATGTACATTTTTATCTAGAGAGGTAGAGTAATACATAGTTTCCTATTTGTATCAGACATTGTTCATTCTTTCATTGGTTTTAATTCTGTTTTCGCGGAACCCTAATTTTCTCTAAAATGACCTCCTTATAACACCGCAACTATGTATTTAACATAATGAGCAATAAACTGTCTTGTCTGAATATCGTAAGATGAAAAAAATTATTCGTCCTTTCTTATTTTTACAATAGTCTGCAAATTCAAATTTCTAGTTTTAAATACTTTTCATTATTCATGTTAAATATTCACAACAAAAATTAAAAAAAATAGGAATTTTATTTAAAAGATTTTGACATGAACGAGAGAAGTTTTCTTTTGATTTTAGTAGCTTCATCTTGTCATTGGATTTGTCTTACTATCTGAAAATAAATAAAAGAAAAACATGTAATTCCAAACAAAAAAATCTTAAATATAAAACTAATGAAGTTAGTGAATTTTTTTTTCATTTCTTTTTATCAAAATATTTTATTTTTATTCATTAGACGTTATCTTTTTTTCTTTTCATTATACATAAAGAAATATAATGATACACAAATTTTACTTCTCTAAGAATAATATAGAATCGTAATATGTAATTTCTATGCCTCCCCCCTTAATTCTTTTTTTATAATTACATATTTTTAATCGAATAATATAACATTGAGAAATAAGCGGTCGAATCAATAGCTAACGTTAAGAAATTTTCAATTCATTATTTAACAAAAATGAATATAAATCGATATTTTTTTAAAAAACTAAAGCAGTATTGTTTTTAATAATTCATTACTAAATTAATTATTCAATACTAAAATCGCACTTTATCTGTTCTTTTATGGATAAAAATAGATTAATTTTGTAAATTTAAATCGAAAATAGAAATTAGAAGAAGGATTTCTTTCTGGGAAAAAAAAGTTTTATACTCGATAATGCCCGTGCAACGCACCGGGCTAAACTGAGAAAAAAGAAACCTGTCAGTCAAGGAAAGGAAACTGAAGACATTTCAGAAAAGGGAGTTTTAATGGCACAAATATAGAAATCAGGCACATTGTGCAAACACACACCCAGGTGGAATTCAGAAAGAAAAGGAAAATTTCCATGGGGGGATGAAGCTATACTCTTAAAAAAAAGTCCGTGCAGTGCAGGTCTAAGCGGAAGGGGGGAGGGATAGACCCGTCCGACAGGGCTAAGAAGAAATTTCTAAAAAAGGAATTTTAAGGACAAAAAATAGAAATCACACATATACCAAGAAGTATTGAATACGAGACGGAAAGAGGTAATTTCCATTGGCAAAAAGTTAACCACTCGAAAAAGCCCGTGCGACGCCGAGCCATGTAGCTAGCTGTTAATATAAAAAATATATTTCTTATTGTTGGCTTGATAGCTGTCTTAGATTTTTCCCTAGCTTGTTATGTTTTCTCTATATTATTTGCGTATACTGAGATAGTATTAATAGTTTTAATACCACTAGATCTATAATTTGAAAACTCTTTCCTGCAATACAGCTAGATATGAAACTAGGAAAAAATTCTGTATTATTCAAATTCTTCTTCTTCTCTAATGGGGTTGCGCATTGGTATTTAACCTTTGCAGACCTAGTACATTCCCCAGGAGCTGGTATCACTTTTTAGTGAGGCACCATACCAATTACCAGAAGTAATTTTAACGCCCAGTTTCTTCCCCAGAGAGAGGCACCTGAGCTTTGGTGATATGAAACCGGTCTTAGGATTTTAATTTTGTTGAAAGCCCCCAAGCCAAATAGGCACTCAAGGGATTTTTTTCATCCCGTATAATCATACGACATGGCCGCTGTCGATAATCTGCATCATAAAAATTCACAGACTTGGGCCGAGGTCGAACCCGCAACCTTAGGTACAGAAGGCCAGCGACAAACCAACCACGCCACCCAGCCGGCCTTATTCAAATTTATTGTAGTTATTCCGAGGTGTACGTCAAATTTATTAATATTACGATTTAAATAAAAAGATATGATTTACGAAATGAATCCCAATATAGTTATGATCAAGAAGCAGGATTTTTATACTTCTAGTTTTATTGGGCCTTTTATAGTTATACATGTCTGAAACCAATGAAAAACAAGCTTCTTTGGTATTTCTTAATTTTTTTCTTTGAAGATAGTCTATCTTTCACACTGAACGAAGAAACCCTCCACTATTGAACTAATTTTCTAGAATGATTCGTATTTTGTGAAATGGAAAACAAATATGTGTGGAAAATTTAAGTGAAATTATAATAAGAAAGAAAGGCTTCCTTGCATGTCATATTTTTAATTTTTAGAATCCCATATATAAATACTTGATTAGTAAAGATATTTAATTCTTAGCTATGAGTTAAAAAATTCTAAATTTTTCCCAATAAATACGCCAATTCACTGCAAGGTTTGCATTCAATTTGTTTTCTTTTTAAGAAATCATTTCATTCCATGATTCATTAAAAAGAAAAGGCCGGGGCTAGACTAGAGCCTAGTGGTTAGAGCATCGGACTTCAGACCGGAGGGCCTGGGTTCGATGCCCGATACCACCAAATTCTTTACGAGTAAACATGGAGTACGTACTCGTTAGATCAGTGGGTCCGAAAGATTTGTGGGCGGTCGCAGCAGAAACTACGAGTGCAGGGTGCCGGAGAATATTTTCCTCCCCTCCAGCCCAGCCTTAATTGTGGAGATAAATGGTGTCGCCATATCGTGTAGAAGTCCAACATGTCTCAGGCTCTGACAACTTTCCTTCTTCCCTTGGACAACAACAACATTTCATTTCCCAATTAAAATTGTTTTTATATATTTTTCGAGAATTATTAATAAAACTCTGTGTTTCAAAGGAGGAGGGATTTTTTTTTTTCTATTATTTTATGTCATTCCTGCACTGAAACATTAGTTATTACAAGTCTTTTAATTAAAAGAAATTTCCTTATTAAAAGCAACAATGGGTTATTTTACGGAAGACAAGCATCAAAACAAAGCTTTACATAAACATTTATTTACATAGCTAACAATCACCATGCTGTTTCTTTTGTTTCAAATCTCAACGAACAACCAGCTATTTGTAACCACAGAATGTGTCTCCCACTTTATTACTAAACACATTCACTATTAGCACCCATGTCTCATTTCCTAGTTTTTACTTACAAAATCCCAAATTCTAAGTCTTTTGGAAGTTTTAATATTTGAGTTCAAATATTATTGATAGCTTTTGTGGGGTTTTTTTTTTTATGAATTCTAAGTTTATTTAAAGACAGTTGTACAGCAAAGCGTCACAGTTCGAAATGATTCTTCAAAAAATAGTGAGTTGGTAATATTTTTGGAGGTGCATTTTATGTTTATTTTATATATGGACATATATCAACTGTGAGTTTTTAAGCAATATCAGACTATTTATATGTATATATTCTTATAATTTAATATTCCCTTCTGTGAAAGTCGAGAATGCAAATAAAATATATTTAATTTGAAACATGAAAAATAAGTAATTGTCTTACCATTTTTTTCAGAGCTCCAGGAAATAAGACAAAAATCCTTTAACCTTTTCCCCATCCTCCGCCTCCATGTCCTCCTCCATAACCTCCTCCTCCACCCCCTCCGAGTTTACCACTGTTTCCTCCTCCATAACCTCCACTGTGTCCTCCACCGCTACCTCCGTAGCCTCCTCCATAACCACCTCCTGTTTGTCCTCCACCTTCTCCTACTTTTCCTCCACCACCACCTCCATTGCCTCCTCCATAGCCCCCTCCACCTCCTGTTTGTCCTCCATTGCCACCTCCATAGCCACCTCCGTTGCCTCCTCCTGTCTGTCCTCCTCCTGCTTTTCCTCCACTACCACCTCCGTTACCTCCTCCGTAGCCACCTCCACCTCCTGTTTGTCCTCCACCGCCACCTCCGTTGCCTCCTCCAAAGCCACCTCCAACTCCTGTTTGTCCTCCACCTCCTCCTAGCTTTCCTCCACCACCACCTCCGTAGCCACCTCCGTTGCCTCCTCCGTAGCCACCTCCGTAGCCACCTCCACCTCCTCCTGTCAGTCCTCCTCCTGCTTTTCCTCCACCGCCACCTCCGTTGCTTCCTCCATAACCACCTCCTCCTCCTCCTGTCTGTCCTCCTCCTCCTGTCTGTCCACCTCCTCCAAAACCACCTCCACCACCTTGTCCTCTGCCTCCTCCTCCACCTCCTCCTCCCATCTTATAAGCGGAGGTTAGCGCCAAAAGGGCAAACAAGAGAGCAATCTAAGGGAATAAAAAAACATTTATATATAACTTTTAACACATTTTTCTCTTTTATTTACAAATATACTAACAATAAAGTTTTCAAAGACCTTTTCTACGATTTCACACACAGATTCCTTTAATATTTAATAATACACCTAAGTCATTCCTACACTTTACCATCGTATTTGGAATTTATACTTTTACATCACCTTTTTAAAGGAGTCGCGCAGTATATCTTCCCTTTTAAGAACTACACATTCACTTTTAAGAATTACGCATTCACTTCAAGAACTGCGCATGGAAAAGGATTCACGTATGACGCTACGTCATATATCAGTCGTCACAAGAAATTTCGATCTTTATGGGCAAATCGAATGATCATTAGCATTAAATGTACAAGATTATCAGTCATTGTTTAAAATAAGAATTTGAAATGTATCCTCAAAACAAAAGCCAAGTATGAGCGAATTTCTGTTGCTTGGAGTATCTTTGAAACTCTGTTTAATACTCTTCGAAGGGAAACAAACCGTTCTTGAAGGCTCTAACAAATGGAATCGGTCTGTGTCAGATGAGTTGGAAATAACTTTGACTAACAACACTCGTTTGTGTTGGCAATCTCTTAAAGAATAGTATTTATTGATGACTTCAAATGTGTGAAATGAGTGAATACAATTATCATATTTGAATGTTTTCATGATCCATTAGCTGTTCTGTTTTCAAATCAATCTGATTTTGAAAAGTGGCGGGGGTTAAAACAGATTTTTAGACTGCTTACGAATATTATAGAAGCAATTTATTACGAAAGAAAGAAAAAATCAGACACTTCAAAGTTGGCTTTTTTACAAATATTGATCGTTTTAAAAGAATTTCTGAAATGATAGCTTCTTTAGGCGTGTTTTGCTGAACTTAAATGAAGCGTCAAATTCGGGTGAGCTACGCTACTTGGTTTTTTTCTTCTTTACTCGGAAATCGTTCTCAGATCGGCGACTCGCGCTTAGGTTAAAATTGATAAATTTTTAGGGAGTGTGTGTTTTTTTTAAGTAAAAATTTCATGCCTACTTTTTTCCGTAAGGTTTCATTTTCTTTCTTTAAATATTATATTTATTTCGTTTAATATTATCATGCGGCCCCCTCCCACTCAACTTCAATGAGGGAACGAGAGAAGAGAAGCTCAATCAATAATAATAAAATACTATTCTTAAGTAGGAAATAAGATGAGGGATTCTGGTAGCTATAAGAATGTTTCAGAGTTTGTTATCAAGCTACACTCTCCGTTGAGAACCACAGGTCTTAACGGATTGTCCAGTAAAGGTGAGTTGGATTTTTCCGTTGAACATTGTTTATGATCAATAGTGTTTAAAAATATTACAACTTGCTAGCTGTATAAGAAGAAATCGGTGGAACAGTACATGAATCGTCTAAAACTAAACGATGAACTAAAAGAAATACTTTTAAAATCTTCAGAATTTATAAAAGACAAAGAATCTGTCATAGACTTCCTTACTTCCACAATTGTGCAACGTAAAAAGGAAGGAGTTACGCTCGCAACAACAAACGGAATTCAACGTGTGTGCCGGAAGAGTATCCCTTCATTATTCCTTAAAGCTATACAAACAATGGTATGTCCTGTGCCAAGAAGAAACGAAATATGGGATCTATTTTTTGATTCAGTAGAAAGACCATTTAAGCTCAAAATTAAAATCCAAAATTTTAATCAATTTAATTGGCCAGAAAGTTACCAATATTTTGGTTTATATAAGTGATGACGAGTAGGAGATTAAGCATTAATTGTGAAAGAGTACGAAGTCTTTTTCCTTTTATTTGCTTAGAGAATTTTAAGTAAAATAACGGCTCTCAGAACATAAGTTTTCCTAGCCTTACATAGTATGCGGCGTTATATAAGTTATATAAGTGGTACTTACGTATTAACGCATTGGTGACATTTTATGAAAGAAAGCACATTGTTGCCAATTTAGAACGTAAGGCACATATGAAATCAGGATCGCCAACTTGGCGAGTTATCTTCAACGTTGGCATTACTGCGATAGTACGTAAGTACCATGTAAACATATATATTATATAAATATGTATTAAATATTTTTAAATAATTAGACTAATTGACATTTATATCATATATGCTCATATATAAATATATAATAATGCATAATTATTTAATCATTGCCCTTCACAGAAAATGGATAAAATAAGCAAATCCTCCGTTGAATGGGCACGAAAAAATGAACTACTTGACTTCCGTATGCAAAAATATCGTAAAAGAAAACATGGTACATCGGAACCATTGGATTCTCCAACCGAGAATAAATCTGAAGTTTTCACTTCTATCGTGTGGTCACAATTTTTGTTCTGATATACACAAACAGATATATATATATATATATATATATATATATATATATATATATATATATATATATATATATATATATATATATTATTAATTCTTTTCTATTTAAGTTTAAATAATAAAATCATTAATTTTATGTTAACATGTACATGATTATTTCAATTTTTTTACTTGAAGTATGAGGAAAAAGAGCTATCTTAACATTTCTGTTTTTAATATAAATAAAATTACCCTGTTTATTACCTCGTAAGAATTGTGGATTCAGTGCTTTCTTAATAGGGAAAAGATTTTGCATTGGAAAATGATACACACAATATATTGTATTTATAATAACTTTAAATTGTGTTATAATTTCAAAATAAAAACAATGACCATTTAGCAAAATATTCAAAGTAAAAGTAAAGATAACTTTAAAATGTTCACAAATTTAACTTGAATATAAATTATAGAATAATTATTTTCTTTCTGATTGTACAAAATTCTTTTTCATATTACGGGGGGGAAATATCCAAGAGATTTCTTTTAAAAAAAAGACATCTAGCAAATGTTCAAGTCTATAAGATATTAGGAAAGAAAACTAAAAGAAGGTTTCGGTACACTCAAACAATATCAGTCACTTCTATAAAGATGAAATTCTAAATCAAATGAGTTAAAATGTGTTTAGTTCATCGGAGCAACGAGGGAAAAAATGATTGAGACATACAAAAGTTTCAAATGTGAATATCCCAAATTTTAATTTACCATCAATTATATTTAAAATGAAATATAACTGATAATAAAGATAGAAAACTATTTCTATTACATTAAAGTCATTAGTATATTGGTATATAGTTTAAAAGATTATGATAAACACACAAATAAATATTTTACTTCATCCTATTTTGATTCTACAATTAATTTGTATTTTTACTCTACTTTATGGAAACTTAAATAAAAATAAAATTTCAGATTAAAGTTTGTTTTTTGAAAATGCCATGAGAAATAAAAATACTTTTTCTTGGAAAATGACATTAGCTTGGTTCATAAATTTAAATTTACTCTGATATTGTCATTTTTTTACATCGCTTGCTATAAAGAGCTTTTAGGAGTTATTTAAGCATCACAATGTTATAAAAATATTATATATACTAAAGCCCATTTTTTATATAATAAAAATTGAAAAACTTAGACCATCTTATACCTCAAGAATTCATTAAATCTCTTGTTTAAAATCAGGAGCCATTATAGGCTGCATCATATTAGACTTTAACAAATCAATACAAATATTCAAAGTTATCACAATTCGTTAAGAGCCAGCGGATTCTAATGTACAATGAGTAATAATAGAAGAATACGAGGGAGAACTTACCCAAAGCTTCATGATGCTTGGAATTCAGTGAACTCCTATGATGCTTGCATGTACTTCGGGACCTTATATAGGGGCCCAAGAAAGAAAATCAATGGGCCTTCTACGAAGCATCGAGGCCACTGTGTCCCTGGCTGCAATGATGCAAGAGAGACCGCAAACGATTTTTGCCATCCTCATCTCCAAACAGGTTTCCGATTCCAAGTACTAATCAGAGAATCACTTTTAAAGTTTTGCATTTTGTTAAAAGGGAAATTAAATGACCCTTTCGTGTAGCGAAAATTTATTTCTTTTTTCATTCTCTTTATAATGGCACGATGGTTCGTTGTTTTTTATTAATGTTCGTATAACCATATCTTTCATGAAATCTCATTCCATGCCACACAAATTTTATTGTTAAATTTGATTTTTGATTTCACAATCTACCCTTTGGGACCTGAAGGAAAATTTGAGCGACTTTGACCAAAATGTTTTGAGTACTTTTTTCCCGGAAAAACCTTTTCTAAGGAAATAGGGATATTTTCCAATATTAAAAACCCCAAACTTTTGCCTTATCTAAAATTTTTTTTTCCCAAAAAAACCAAGACAAATTTAAAAGAGAAATACAAATTTTGAAATTTTTAAAAAAAAATTTTGATAAAAGTTGGAAAATTTTTCTTTTACAAAATTGGGAAATTTCTTTTTCCCCCATTAAATTTCAAAAACCTTTATAAATCCATTCCAGGCCCCCCTTTTTATTTTAAAATTTTTTGCCAAATTCCCCTTTCCCTAAAAAAAATTTTGGGATTTTCCCCTTTTTAAAATTTTTTTGGAAAAAAAAGAAAAAATTTTTGGAAAATTCCAAAAAATTTTTAAAAAATTTGTTTTATAAAAAATTTTTTTAAAGGGGCCAAGCCAATTCAAAAGGGGCTTCTTCACCTTTAAAACATAAAAAAGGTTGGAAACCCGAGAAAAAATTTTAAATTTTAAAAAAGGTTATAACCCAATTTAAGGAGGCAAAAATCTTCCTTAAAAAAAATGGCCCAAAAATTTAAATTTAAAAGAAAAAAGGAGAATAAAAGAAAATTTCCTTTTTGATGTTAAAATTTAAAAGGGAAAAAGGAAAACCTCCCTGAGCTGGGGAAATTCCCCAGGAGGGAGTTTGTGAAAAGGGAACAAAAGGGGGAAACGTGTTTTCCACAGAAAAATGCCAAATTTTGGGGAAGAAAAAAAGGGAAAATGGAAAATAAAAGAATAAATCCCAAAAAGATTTTAAAAAAGGGAAAAGGAAAAATTGACGGGGAATTTTTAAGCTAAAAACGAAAAACGTTCAAAAAAATTTCCCTTAAGTAAAGAATTTAAGATATAAAATTTGAACAAAATAAAAAGCTATAATTAGAGTTTTTTTTTAAAAGAAATAAATAAATAAGAAAATAAAATTTATAAAGATTTCCCAAAGACTATATTCAGGATCCCCGAAGTTTTTTAAGGACGGGGAAATGCTGATATATGTGAAAAACAGCCCCTAGGTTTTTTTGGGATTTTGGGAAGTTATCATAGGAAAGGGATGACTGGGATAGATTGGTTGGGAATTTGAGGTAATCTGTTCAAAAACTTTGTGGACTGTTTTTTAAATGAAATCAAAAAAAATTGGGATCAATTTTGAGATCTTTGTGCAAGATCTCGTTTCTGACATAAAACCAAAGGGAGCTTTAGTAATTTTTCAAAAGGTGTTTTTTTTTGAATAACGTGCTTTTTTTTCAAGTGATTTTACTGCAGCAGAAGCCCAGAGGGGAGATACATATAAAAAAATTTGGGTCGGAGAAATAATTTATAGAGAAAAAATTGTGTCTGATTGGGGAGTTTACTTTTCGGGGAAATTATGCAATTGAGCGTTTGGCTCATTCCTGCCGTTTTTTAAAGGTGCAGCACGGATGTGGGGGGGAAGTTAATTTTTGCGTCGAGAATGAACCCTAGGTACTAAATTCAGTGACCCGGGGGAGGGGTTTGGGTTAAAAAGGGTTGATATTGGGTAATTTTCCTATACACCTTTTTTTCCCGTAAAGAGGAGGTTTTGCGCTTTTGATGCTTCTTTGTTTTTCCCAAGCAAGAGCCAGAGCTGAAGCCTTGGAGGGAAATTTTGAATCTTTCAATAATTTTGAGATTACAAGTGTTTTGGGACTAATGATAGCAGTGTCATCCGCATATATAGCTAAAGGGACATTGTCGGGGTTGGGTGTCGTTAATATATAGGTTAAAAGTTTTGGCCCAAGCAAACTTCCTTGGGGAATTCCATTTTTTACCGGACAAAAGGGGCTGGAGAGGCATTTTTCGATTTTAACTCTAAACTCTATCGAGTTTAGGTACAAATAAATAATTTTTGGGATTTGGTCCGAAAATCTAAGTTTCATCATTTTGGGATACTTAGCCATAATCCCAAATTTGTAAAGGTTTTTGGCTATGTCCACAAAAAATTCCCCGTAGCCTGATGGTTTTGGAAGCCTGTTTGAACCAATTCAGTGACCCCTGAGTAACGGGGTTACTGTAGAGCCCCGGTTACAAAGCCATGCTGTTCGGGAAAAAAATTTCCTGGCTAACAGTGTTGGTTAAAAGGCGGTTAAAAATCCGGAATTCGTATGCTTTATAAACTACTGAGTAGTGAATTGGGATGAAAATTTTTTGGGGGGATTAGAATCATCAGAATTGGGTTTAAGAATGGGGATTTTCCACCGGGCCCTCCTCCCAAATTTTTTGGAAGTAGCAATTTTCCAAAAAACATGTTTAACAACAAAAACAATGAAAATGATAAATTTAGTGGGGAAAATTTTTTTAAAGGGTACGATTTGTGATGAGATCAATACCAGGGGGATTTGTTTGGTTTGAGATTTTTAATGAATTCCTGTATTTCAGAGGGAGATGTTTTTCCCGATCCACATACAGGTAGGCAGTCGGGAAATTTTTGGGGTCTTCCTTTTGGATATGTGCAGAGAAAACTAGGATTTTCTACACAGTATTTTTTTTAAATTATTTTGAAGGCTTTCCGCAATTACCCGGCCTTTTCAATCGGGGCAACTGCGATACTGCCGAGAGCGCCCTTTTTGGGGTGGGGGAATGTGATGAAAAGGGGTTTTTTGGAAAGGGGGGTATGCCTCCAAAAAGTGCCCCGTTTCGGAGATAACTCCCCCCAAATTGTTTTTTCCCCTCTTGCCTGGGAGAGGTGTCTGATATCACTGGCTATCTCGTTGTTTATAGTACGGAGTTCATTTTTTAAAAGCAGGGTTCTAGATCTTTTCCCAAAAACTCCCCTACCCTATTTCCCGTGGCAAATTTTTTGGGCGAATATCTGGAGGGAATTTAATAGGTGCGGTTTTAAAAAAGGGGTTTTGGAAAACAGCCACAAGTGCTTCGGGGATATTTTCTCCAAGCCGCCAATTGCAACATCAAGATGCCCCATTGCTTGGGACTCCGGGAAAGGGGAAATGGCTTTTTTTAAGAAGGAATCGGAAGTTCTCCCAATTGGTGGAGGGGTTTTCCTGGGAATTTTTTTGGTAGCAGAGTTGGGGTATAGGTTTAAAAACCGGTAGATGATCTGAACAAAGATCATCCATAACTCTAATGTCGTAATTAAAAGGGAAAAGTTTTAAAACAGCCAGGTTTGTGGGTCACGTGCTCCCGGGCCCGGGGAAAGTGGAATTTTGCGACGGAGTGTAAAAAGGGGAAACAACCTTTGCATTAAGATAATTTTTTAATAATTTTTTAAGACGAAAGCCAAAAATTGTTCGACCTGGTGTTATTCCACGTTTTGTGAGCAGCGTTAAGGTCTCCAGCAATGATTGTTTTACCTGAATTTAGAATTTTAAGAAAACCTTTTTTTTTTGATTTCCGCACAAAAAAGAGCATAAGCAGAAACTACTGGATGGGAGGGGAAAATTTTTAATTTTAATTTCGATAGCGGGAGCATCCCATATACTGTATCCCCCGGTAAAGGGGGTCTTTCTTTGAACAAAATTTCTCTTTTTCAGTATATAGCGGAAACTCTTGCAGTACAAATTTTAAAGGAAAAAATTTCACGATCCTATTTATAAAAAATGATAAAATTTGCAATCAGGGGGGTCCCACCAGGTTCTAGTTTGGTTTTTTTGGACCAAAAAAAAAATAAGATTTTTTCTCCAAAAAGAAATCTCCAACTTCATGAATTTTGGGGTGCCGACCGTTTGCGTTCCCCAAAAACCCCAAATTTAGGGTTGATTGCACGTTTTTGGGTTGAAAAATTAGGCCGAATTGTGGGCAACATTTAAAAACGCCCATTTCTTAACGCGACATATGCCTGAAAAATTTCACAGGCTTTATCGTCAGGATTGAGAAAAGGCCGGGGAGCTGGGGTGCTGCTCGGAAAGCCCGGGCCCCCAGTTCCCCATCGACTCCTTCGTCATTAGAAAACTGGGAAAGACATTTGTGAAAAAAGGTTGAAAAATTGGAATTTCCGATTTAAAATGATAATCTCCCTGATCTGTCCAAAAAACAACTTTGGAATACGAGACGGAGGGGAAAGACAGAGTGGTAGTTTGATTGAAGCTGCTGGATCTTGGGTTGAGCATGCTGGGACTACTTTTTTTAAAATTTGGGGTTTTTTACGGGGGGCCAAAACCCCCTCTTGAATTTTATTTTTTGGCAAGTTATTAGGGGTTTTTTAACTTAGAATGTTGATTTTTTTTTTTGATTGCCCTTTTTTTGGGGACTTTTTTTTTATTTTTTGCTTCCCGGGAAAAAAAGGGGGGATTGGCGCCAATTCCCCCGCATGTTCCCCCCCCTCAGTTGGCACAAATTATGGGTCTTCAAATGCACGATTACAGTTTTTTTGCCTCGGGGGCCCCCGCGCATTTAAGGCATTTAATTGGGAGATGGCAGACTTTCGGGAAAAATGGAAAAACCCCGGCATCTCCAGCATTGATTGGGTCTTTTTTTTGTGACTATTGTCATTTGCGCTTTTAAAGGGGGTTTTTGTGCAAAAAATTTTAGTAAACTGAAAGATACTGTCAACTTTTGGGATCATTTTCCCAAATTGTAAAATAAATTAGGGGGATGGGGGGGTTTGGTTTTAAATTTTTTTTAATCGGGAGATTTTTTGGGTCGGAAATCCTTCTCTCGATTTCAACACGTATTTCTTTTTAATTTTTAAGGGAAATAGGGAAAAACCACGGGGAAAAATAATTTAAAGGGGGGTCAGATTTGCTAAAAAGGGGGTTTTATAACCTCCCTTTTGGGCGAAGGTTTAGCAGGTTTGATATTCGTTTATCACTTTGGACAAAAGCGAAGAAATTTACCAGTTAGTTTTCTTATTAGAGTAGAGGGGAATTGCCCAGCTGGAAATTAAAGTGCAAATTGTCAGGAGGGTTGACAAAAAAATTTGGGGGAATTCGGTTTTGGGGGCACCAACAGCCGTGGGTTGCTTTTTCCAGGGATCCTCGTTCTCAATCTCAAAAAAACACTGATTCAGAAGGTGGGGGCTTGAGGGGGGTTTGGGTCTGGGGGGGTGGTATGAGGCAAAAAGGGAAAGGGTTTTTTACCGATTTTTTTTGCGGTATGTCTTTTGTCTGGGGTTTTAACGCGCACCTATATTTTCAAGTTGCAATTTTTAGTTTTTAGGTATATTCGTCTTATAACCCTCACCCCCTATTTTTACGAAAGTATATGAAATGTACGTGTGCAATATTCTTATGTTTTAAAGTCCTTTATTCGAGGTATCATTTCAATTTTTTGGAAAAAATAATATACTTCTAGAAGAACAATCTCTTTCAAGTCCATAAATGAAGTCATTTCTTTTAAAGAAACAGTATTTCGATATACGTAGAAGTTTTAATCTCTTTTTCTATGTTAATTTTTTTCAAACTATCATTTTTATACATTGCGTATAACGCGCACCCGTAAATTTCAATTTCTTATTTTGTGTTAAATGTGCGTGTTATTCGACGAAATATACGGTAATATCGAGATCCAAACACACCCATCCTTATTTATTACATAACATATTAGTCTAGAGTCTAGACATTTAAGGTAATACATGAAATCAGTGATGGGACATGAAAAATATTTTTAAAAAGAAACTTACTAATTTAAAATACTCTCTTTTAGTACTGCATCTATTTTCATTGAAATTACTTAACTCTAATAAATACAAAAAGGCTTTGTAACATGCTTAACTTATATGCTGCTTTTTACATACTTAGAAAATATACAAAATCTTTTTAAGAAGATATTTTTCAAACAATAAATTTTTTGAAGTAGTTTTTTTTTATAAGCGTTTTTTTAAATTATATATACATATACAATATTTATATATACATATATATATATATTATATATATATATATATATATATATATATATATATATATATATATATATATATATATATATCAATGTTATTCTAAACATATTCAAAGATCTTAATATTCAATGATTTTTATATATAACTTTAATATTTAAATTATCGTGAATGAATTTAAAGAATGAGCAAATTAAAAATATTAATAATTTATCCAACTTTTATGAATTATCAACGTTATTTAAAACTTATTAATACAATTTAATATTCATTAATATTTATGAAAGAAATCAATATATTAAAAATTATTACTATATATTCAATTTTTATTATATTCAAATTATAATATTCAATACATTGGAAAACGGAATGGGCTTGGAGTGTCATCGGAAAAACCAATATGCATCACATAATAGTTTCAAAGTCTCAAATTCTTTTGAGTTTGGTTTACAAAATGTTACAACATATGATACAATTTTGAAAATAAATAAACAAGAATTATTTAATTACTTAAGTTCTGTTAAGGCATCCGACTACGTTCGGATTCCTGAACTGATTTGCAAAACGGGATTTTGCAAAAGCGTACAAACGAGTATTCTTTAAATAATTGATGTTACATAAATTAGAATACACGCACAAAATTGTTTTTAGAATACTATTACAATAAAAAATTATTTAATAACGATATTTTGGCAAAAAAGAACTTAGAAATAATTATTTTCTAAACATTCTCCTTTTATGTGAAAAATCCTTCTATAATAATAATATTTTGCTTTCATGTAGCTAAGAGTTCTCCATAGAGCTGGAAATAGGATTTTTGAAAAATTCACATGAATTTAAATTTACTGTCAATTAAAGTAATTATTGGTGTTTTTTTGTTAAAATATCTCCACTCTGATGTATTAAAATATGGATAAATCCACTTCTAAGTTATATACTATTTCAAAAATTCTGGTTCAGGCTCTGTACAGTGCTATATATAGGTAAAATATGATTAATATAGTAACTTTTTTTTTATGAAAGGAGAAAGTTCTGAAAATAACTAATTCTACGTTCATTTTTTGCCAAAATATTACATTTAAATCATTTTTTTTTACCCGTAGGAATACTCTTAAAACAACTTTTTACGTATATTGTAATCTAAGTGTCACTAAAGATTAAGAAAATATTCACTTGTACGCTTTTACAAAATCACGGTTCAGAACGTAGTCGGATACTTCAAAAATACTAATGTAATTATTAACAGATTATCTTTGAAAAGATCTAATCTATATTTATTTTTAGCTCAAAAGAAATTTATTCTCCATTTTCAAATAATAAAATATTGCAAAAAAGTAGTCCAATGTGATATTCCAATCCGAGAAACAATACTTGGAACGCTTTTAATTCCTTCCTTTAATTTTTCCTCTTTTAATTTTTTCCTTTGAATTCCTTCTCCCTAGTGAGGAATCAAACAACATACATTGAACATATAAACGTTAAATACCGTGACCTTTTTACTCAAAAATAATTTATTGCTTTTTGTTTAAACTCTTTGAAAATTGTACTGAGAAATTTGAGGAAGTTTAATTCACATTTCAAGTGACCATTATTATCAATAAAAACATAATGAAAATGAAAAATATATTTTGATGAGCAGACCCTTTTTAGATAAATGTTTTCATTGCTCTCGCGCTGGACACCGAAAGAAGAATGAGATTTCTGACAGTGATGCAATTTGTAATTATTTCTCATCCTCTTCATAGCAAAATAGATTTTTACTCATTCCACATGAGACGCTTTGTTTTGTGTTAGTGCATAATTGTTTACCCTTCAGTTGTAAGTGATTTTATAGGTACAGTCGGATTCCGATTTAATGATCAACAAATTTCGTGATTTAATGAATTTTCCTTTCCCCCAATTAAAATGAAGAAAATACTCTATTTAACGTATAATAAACCCCGATTAAACGAATAACTTCAGCTGCTAAAAAAGTGTTGTTCGTTAGTTTGCATTGGGAAAAATTGGATTTTTTTAAGTGATGTTTCCTTTTTGTCTAGAATAAAAAAGGCAGCAGGAAATTTCAACGGGAAAGGGTTATTAGACGTTACAAATGCAGAAGAGTCATGAGTGAAACCTAACGTGTGAGTTTTGAATAGAACAGAAAATACCTTTCTTATCTCATCCCACTCCACAATATTTCAACGATGATGATACATTTGATGATAGAAGGCCTATTTGTGCAACACAAGTTGAGTAAATTGTTGATTATAGCTATTCATTAGCTAAAAAGGAATAGCGCTTCTAATGTAGAAATTGATAATAAAGCTCATATCAAAACATTTTAAAATTACCTGGGAAAATATCTTTATCTTATGCAGTAGGATATAAAGGATTTTCTTTACATAGAGTCGGAAATCAAAAAGATTTTCAAACATCTATTAGTCAGTATTTTAAAATTGCCAATTAACTGCTGCATAATAACTCATTAAGAGTTAAAAAAGCTGAATAAAAAGTGTATAATTTCTAAATGTAGATATTTTTTGTGTAGTTGCTTATAGAATTTCCAAAAGGTAGCTGCAAAAAATTTTAATTTTGTTTGCACCCCGAATTAACGAGCAAAATATTCGGTTCCGATGAATTCGTTAAATCGGGATCCGACTATAATTAAAATCTGGAATCAAATAACGAAAAAGTGGGCATGTGTAGAAGTGTTTTGAAAAAACCCCTCCAAAAAGATGTGTTACGTAATTTTTATGAGTTTTAATATATTTATTATATGAAATTTAATCCTTAGCATATATATACTAATAAACATTTTCCTTATAGTTCTGTAAACATTTTCTTACTGTTTACAATGCGTTGTGAAGCGAACAAAGCAATAAACTTTAAGGGATAGCTCTTTTTTATGTCTGTTTTTATTAATTCTTTTGAAGATTGGAGATGGAAATCTGAACTTGCTCGTTGACGACGATGGAATAAAATTTTATGGAACAGCTAGAACTATTTATAGTTAGTTATTTATTAGAATAATTAACTATGAACTACTCATAATGTTTTGAATATGAGGTGCTTTTCTACTTTTTGTGGTTTGAATAAAAAAAGTAATTTTTTAACACAAAACTGATTCTAATTGTACTAACAACTTAGAATAATGGAGTTTATTAACATTTTTATAATAAAAATTATTTCTTTAATTTTAGTTAGAGGTTTTTGCTTTTTATCACAAACATTGCATTTCTTACGTTTGTACATAACTTATGAAGAAAATAAAATTCAAATTTCTTTTCGAAGAGAAAAATAATATTTGTTTTCCATATTTCTCACCAAGGCAAATTTTCTGGTAATGTAAGAAGTTTCCCTTTGAAGACGTTTCAGAGTCAACTTGAAGGCATAACTTGATATAAAAGTCAAGTCTTTAAACTTATGGGAGTAAATGGAAAATGTATTAAACGTAAACTTTTGTGAAAGATAAGAAAAGAAAGATGCAAATGAAACGGATTTGTTTGAAGGTGAATGGTGGAAGATAGATCTAATGAAATTCCTTATTTACCTTGAATCTTTTTTTTTTAAATCAATTTCGTGAAGTTCATTAGGTTTTTGAGTTTGACAATGTTCTGAAGATGAATGATATTAATTGAAAATCTTTCTCGTTTGATTTTTTTATTACTAATATGTAGGCATGTTACTATCATATGATAGAGATAAATAGATTATAGAACTGGGTTTGTTTCACTGGATTGTTTTCGAAAAATTCCTCACAAGTGATGATAATATTATAATAACAATTATAAACAAGGTAATGGTATGAGATAAAATTACTTAAATGTAAAGCAACTCATTTCTTCCTAGTTACTTCAGTTAGCTAAAATAAAAATAACAGCTTAAGGTATCCGACTACGTTCGGAACTGATTTAAAGGTTTAAAAGGGGTATATTTTTGATTTATGGTGTCAGCTAGATTGTATTAAATAGAAAAAAATATTTAAATCGTTTTATCTTGTAATTTTTAGTACTTTTTTTGTAAAAAAGTTAATGTAAATTTTGCCCCGTATTCAGCTCAGACCTCTCTACAGAGGCTCAACTAGATTTTTTGAAATGCATAACTCGGAAGTCGGTTTATCTATGTCTTACGAAAACAGAAGGGAGAAATTTTAAGAAAATATGCCGATAATTATTTCAAATGGTTGTAACTCTGAAAATAATTTGAAGTTTTCAAAAATCATAATTGAGCCTCTGTAGAGAGGTCTGAGCTATATACAGGCAAAATATTAATACAATAGATGCATTTTTTACAAAAGGAGAACATTTGGAAAAAAGGTTATTCTAAGTTAATTTTTTGACAAAATATTGTATTTAAATAATTTTTTTTGTCATAATTTTCCTTAAAACAATTATATACATGTATTCTAATCTAAGTGACACTAAATATCATGAAAATTATCCATTTATGCGCTTTTGTAAAAGCATGGTTCCGAACGTAGTCGGATACCTTAATATTTCTAAATGTCATATTTAAAACTTTCTTTTCGTAACATTAAGAAAACCTACAAGACGTTGTTCAAATTTGTCGTAAAATTTGTACTATGAATTTCGAATACATTAAAGATGCTCTGCAATATTTCATATTACGACAAACACGAAGAAAAACAAAAAATAATTTAATAGCATTTTTGAAATGTTATTATCAATAGTAGACCCTTAAAAGTTGAAAAAAAAACAAATAAAAAAATACACAGTCCAGTCACATTAATGTGACCACCGCGTACTTTCGATGTCAACGTTAAATAATCCATTCCGGAAGGCAGGTGGTAGTACAGTGTAGTTGAGCGTATATAAAGGGTGCTTCGGAAAACATTGCAATGCAGAAACGGAGCGACTTATGCAACGTCCAAAAGGGCATGATGATTGGTTTTGGGGTCAAGAGTAGAAGCATTTCCGTAATGGCTAAGTCTGTGAACTGTTCACGTGCCGCCGTGGTAAAAGTATATCGTGCATGGCAAAACGGTACTATCAAAAATCAACAACGTGGCAAATGTGGTGCACCATAGACCATAGATGATAGACGTGAACGACGGCTGTGGAGATACGTTCGGGCGGCCATTGAGTAACTGACCACCCAGATGAACCAAGGGGCTACCAACAGTGTCACCTAAACTTTTATTCAATGAACGTTGCTGCATCTGGGCCTCCAAAGCAGACGCCTGGTACCTATGCTGACTGCTGTTCATCTGCAACGAAAGCTGGAATTTGCACGCCAGCACAGCAATTGGACGTCCACTGAGTGGCGCAGATAGCGTTTTCCAATGAATTACGTTTCATGCTCCATCAAAAAAATGGATGCTGGCGTTTACTGCTTTGATACCTCTGAAAGCAAACACCCTGCTACCATTGTCAGATGGGTCCAGGCTGGAGCATTATGATCTGGAGAATGTTTTCCTGGCATTCACTCCTGGATTCACTCATCATTGTGAAAGAAAAGATGGATCAATACAAATACGCATCTGTCGTTGCGGACCATGTACACCCTTATATAAGCATTGTTTTTCCTCAGGATGATGGTATCTACCAGCAGAACAATGTGAAGTGTCTTACAGCTGGCAGTGGTTCGAAGAGCACCAGGATGAGTTTACCGTTCTCTGGCCAGCAAACTCATCTTAAACCCAATCGAGAATCTGTGGGAAATCTCGATCAGGTTGTTCACTCTATGGAGCCACACCCGCATACTCTAGCGCAGCTGACCACGGCACTGGAGTCGACATGGCTTAACATTCCAGTGAACACCTTCAGGAACCTAACTGACTCTCTTCCTACACGTCTCGCAGCAGACCGCTCTTCGAAAAGTGGTTAGTCTAGCGTGTGACAGATGATTACATTAACCCTTTTATCTACCGACACAGTACTTATAAGTATCATTCACTTTAAAATTACTTGGAATAATCATTTCGACGACTATTCTGACGATAATTAACAGGAATATTCTTTTGAATCCACTCTTCCAAGATATATGGCAGAACGGGTTCCATGAACAGTATTTTAGCGGGAAAGGAAAATAGTTTTATAGCAAAAATTGCGTTTTCAACTGACATTTTGATCGGATTGCGAAGATTGTCATTTTTTGTTCCGAAGAAGTAGCTAATGTCAAAAAATAAGTGTCTTTTTTGTATGTTAATGAAAACCTTATAAAACGATTTAACTATTTATTTTAAGTAAACACTGTTTATCGTTGATTTTACAGATGGATATTTTCAATTAATTAATTAGCCCTGACGAATTAAATTTCCTCAAAGTTGAATATTTTATTATGTATATCCCTTAATTTTCAATATAGTAACTCAAAAAAAAAAGGAAAGAAACGAGTCTTACAGTTGTCGCATATGATGTGTAACATTTGACATGTTATCGTGGTAAATACGCAATATGAACGTTTTTCCTGAAGAAAATATGAATCGGGTATGATTGAAAATAATTTTCTATTGTGAATAGTTATATTTTTAATGAAAATTGTATTTAATTAACAAAAGGAGTAATGCAATATTTTATCAAAAATAATTATTCTTGTTCAATTTGGGGAAGAGTGGAGACAATAGACTTATGATGACTAAAATAGGACACATATACTTGTGATTTCAAAGTATTTCATCATTGGGTGGATGACCTGAGTACCCAGCTCTTTCGAGTTACAACCTCAGATCAGTAGGTATTTGAGTTACTGTTCATGATTGACTTTTGCCCTTTATTAAGTTTAAATGCTTTAAAAATAAAATAAAAATACTGGGGATTTTGAGAAAATAAAAATTTAAAATATTAAAATGCATTAAAATTGGGAAAAGAAGCTTCAAAGTCGGCACAAAGCACCGAAAATAAAGTTAAAATTTCGATCTTGGGTGGGTGGGGCTAAGCCGACCACACAATGGGAATGCAGCTAGGATCATGAAAATGTAGTTGAAAATAAAACAGAAAACAGCTTTTTTAAAAGCTATTAAAAATATATTATCAAGAATAAAAATAGTAGAGGAGTATTTAAATAAAAAGAGATCAGTCGGAATAATTTTCCGAGGAAAATTAATAAGTAAAAAGTAATAATTGAAAAATGAAAGAATCTGGGGATCTAACCCGAGTCAAAGCATTGGGAGCGAATGACTCTGACCACTAGACCAAGGGGAACTGGTGAAAGAGGTGAAATAAGAATTTATAACATGGAAGAAGTGAGATTTGAGAGGAGAAAAATAATTGCATAAAGAGGGGGTCTGAGAAAATATTTCTAGGTCTGTTGAAATTTGGATTAGGGATATATTTTTCAATATCCAAGATCTGAAAGATTACTAGAATTAAAAATATTTTGAAAGAAGTTTGTGGCAATCTTCTTAATGAACTGTCTGATCGACAGCATTTTACTTGCGGTCCTGAGGTCAATTTCAAAGTATTTAAAAACCGTTGAAAAACAGCGTCAATGACAGTACCACTGATAGCAGTCGAAACATTTTAATTTGTGTTTATTTCGAGCATCATTCATAAAAGCTATGAGCGGCTCAGCTTTTAGCAACCTGAAGTTAAAATCACCACTCAAAAGCAGGGGAAGCGAGTGAAAATCTTTTTAAAAGAGCAGAACTACCTTCGTTATATGGTAAAAATACAAAATGCAGGAAATCTTTATTTTTTTTTTAACGAAATGTATACGACCACCGAAATCACTGTTTGTCCATTTTCAAATAAGCATTCTGCCGCACTTATGTCCCCCAATATCATGACTAACGGATTTAGAGTCAAGCGCTCGAGTGCTTGATGGCTACTAGAGTCGGACCCCCATGCGAAAGTAGCGAAAAGTCACAGCCACGCACTCTCATTGGTCAAATCAAGTAGCACGCGCTTACGTCACATCCTGTTACACACATCCGTCCCTTTTCACGAAATCACTCCCAACAAATATCCAGCAACCGAGATGAAAGATGTTACACACAAAAAATATTGCATGAAAAAAACTGCAGTAATTCATAATGCGATAGATAAAGGTTTAATGTGGCTGAACTGTGCATGATACTTTATAATATACATATATATGTTGAGAGAGAGATGATATGAGAGATTCGATAAAAAGAAATGGATTGTTATGCATTTGTAAACGTGATCTCTCCTTAAAATATTCTAATAATTTTTTTTACTCCCCCTTATTTCTGATTTTATAATGAAAATAAAAAATTCATAACAAAACAAAAAATTTTAAAAAATTTCACATCTGATATCAATGGAAAAATTTCCAAAAAAAAACTGAAACAAAGGAGACGTTAGAAAACTACCTTCACATTTTAGGTTTTCACCGAATTAAACTAGTTGTTATTCCCTCGGAAAATACATCTAGAAATACCTTCAATCACATTTAAATTGTAATTATAAAAACAAATAATTCTGAATAAAATGTTCTTTCACATTTTGTGGTTTTAACAACTTTCTGCTTCCTTTCGAAAGTTGGCGTGAAATCGTAAAATTACCTTCAATGGTAGAGAGAGAAAAAAAAACGGAAAATTATTTTATTTGAAAAGCGATGGCATCAGTGATAAGTTATGATGCTAATATCCGGTTAAAGTTAAGTTGTTTTCTTTCATCGAACTTGTTAATTTAAAATCCGTGTTCGTTGTTTTCATGATATTCTACAATTGCATAAGCATAAATTACTTTTACTTCATTTCCTTTTGAATGTCTTTAGGATTATCCTGAAAAATATATATATATATATAAACATTACCGTGTTGAAATACCATTGTGTTAAAAGCATCTCCACATACTTTTTTTCAATTGTTGTTTTATCAATAAGTATTGAGCAACTCAAATGAAACACAAGACCTGAAAAACTTTATTCTTTAAAAAAAAGAGTATTAACTGAATATATTCACTATACTAATGTAAAATACTTCAGATTGGTTGAATGATTAAGAGTACCGTCTTTGTCAAAAAAGGAATCCTGTTGCACTGCTAAATGCTTTTTAAGATTTTATTGCAATTAAACGAGATAAAATGGGGCAATACGACTTGTGATGAATCTTATAACTACAAAAAGTATCCACTTTTTTTATTAAAAAGTGAAACCTATCATCTAATTTATTCTGTATTTTAGAATCCCTTTCATTTCTAAGCATTGCGAAAATGAAACAGAAAAAGCATAGAAACCTGACGAACAAACAAAGGGTGTTTTCCCTTCCATTTGAAGCTTGTATCTCTAAAAAAAATTTCTTTTCTTGCTCACTCTATTCATTTGCTTCAGGTAGGGGTTGCAGTAACCTAGTGGTCAAGTAGAGGATTATGGCTGGCTTGTCACGAGTTCGAGCCCAGTACCACTTAAGATGCACGTTAAATCTGTCGAGTGCTCAAACGTCTTCCCATTGGTGTGGTGTGGTAGTCAGGAGAGAGAGGGTACAAGCTCAGGTTTCATCTACGTCACTTGACTATGGTTCAAAATTGCGAGGTCCGTCGCTAAAAGCCCTCGTGTAGCTGAAAAATGCGGCATTAATATTCACTCAGTCATTCATTTCTCCTCCTCTTTTTCTGTTTGGAGTGCCCAAAAAGCAAGAGGCAGTCAGAGATGTTTTTTAAAGTTTAAAAAAGTATTCAGAACGGTTAAGATAAAGGGCAATATATATACTTAATCATTTGCGAATGCCAGCAAAATCAAATTTCCCCAATGAGTAACGAAAGATCAATTCAAAAGGAACACCGTAATTTTCAAGAAAATGGCAACTGTAATACTTTAAACATTGTTTGATCTTTGCATTATTATATTATATAAACAGTATACATGAAAAATAATGAAAACAATAATAGTTCATTCTGTTTTAAATTTTTACTCCAATAAATGTTTTTTTTGTTTCCAAATCTAATGTAAAGGTACACATTTTTATGTGCGGCCCACGAGATTATAATGTTTTTTCGAAGTGGCCCGCAAGGTCATTTAGGTTGGCCACCCCTGGTCTAATGCCTCACAATTTTTATTTAGGCTTCCATCAAAATTATTGAAACAGAACTCACATGGCACCTTTACAGCTGCAGTGACTTAAGTAACCCTCCCGATTGCGTGGATAACGAAATCAAGAGTTCTACAAGCAACATTAATAGAGTATAGTTAATATTTTTAGTATTTTATAATTATTGAAACATTAAGATAAAAGTTTGTATCCAAGCAATTAGAAATATATTTATAATTACCTTTTTACGACAGATAAAAGGAAGACGCGCGTTTCCGTTGTATTTGAAAATAAAGCTATTTGCCAGCTGAAAGTCAAACGTGGACTACAACCACCATCTGTTCATAAGAACTGGTACTTTGCACTTTCTGCAAACCCACTCAATCATTCGATACGGGCTTTTCTTACATATGAGTATTCCAGAAGCAAAAACGTATAAGAATATCTTACTCGCACGATCGTGTGGGTTGGGTCTTAAAGGGATAATAAAGTAAAAATATGCATTTAGTAAATTTTTGCTTTGATAAGATACAATGGCATAAATACCTCTATTGGCGAGTTTTGGAATTATTTTTTTAAACGGAATCCTGCTTTTTACATCATTAATAGTCTATAACTAATTTGGTGCCATTTCGATAGTCAGATCGAGCAACAGGTTCCTTTGAATAGTGTCAGTTTTTTAAAAAAAAAATCACCCTTTTTATTCTTAGAGTGTTTTTCAAATTTTTTACTAGTAAAAAAAAACTAAATTACAAAAAATAAATAAATTAGCAAATTGTTTTGTGATGGGCTCTATATATAAGGATTTATAATATTGAAAAGAAAAAGTTCGGTGACTGATCAAATGAATTAATTGGTTTTAAAACTATTTAAAGGTTTAATGTGTGCGTGTGATGTTTGATAACACAATTGTTAATTCAAAACATGGTTTTTGTGAAACTTAACTAAAAGAACTGAATATATACATAAGTGTTGTTTCAATTAATAATATGACTAATTAGTGAAATTTTTTTACGTCATATTCCTAGTCAGTAGCGTACACAGGAATTTTTCAAGGGGGGGATGTCCCGGGTCGAAAGTCCACCATTCTTGTATCATGCTCCTTTTAATTTTGTCGATTTTCGGGAACAAAAAACAGTAAAAAACTAATTATTGAATAAAAAATTAGCATTAAGTAATAGAATTAATCATTAATCACACATACTTAATTAAATTGTACTTATATATACTTAGAATTATAATAAATCGGGAAAAAAATCAAGGGCTTTGGGGGTCCGGATCCCTAGGACACCCTCCCCTTGTGTTCGCCACTGTTCCTAGTGGTTGTTTTCGAATTTTATTCTCTGCCGTTTTCAACTATAGCGCTCCTTTTCTCTCTCTCTCTCATTCCTTACCAAATGTAAGAAACAGGAGATTTTAATTCAGAATTATTTATTTTATAATTTTACTACGAATTCCTTTTCTTTTGCTATATTTTTTGTATTTTTCTCATGATAACTTTTTTAAAAAATCTTATCTGCAGAAAATACATTACGCTTCCATTAAATCAAAGTTAAATCTATGGAGGTTCAAAGTCCTCTTGTTGACAAGATGAAAGTTTGGTCACACGTTTTGTCAAGAGAAAGCTATATCACACGTTTTGCTTTGAAGTGAGTTACATAAGTTTGTATAAGTTAGCACACAATAAATCAGATTGAAAAATCAAAACCAAATAATCGAACTGACACCAGAGTTCACTTTTGTATCGAGCCAAAATTAGGACTTTAAAGTTAAGGCTACACAGTACCCTTTTTCAAAAGTTTCTTTCGGAGACAGAAACAGTCAAAATAATTTATATTTTACACTCAGATAATATTCTTAAGTTTATTCAAAAAGCTAAGTTGAAAGCAAAAAGTCAATTTGACTAGCCATTAATTTACAGTTTTAAAAAATTGGAAACTTTCAAACTTTTATAAAATGCTCAATTTTTAAAATTTTTTAGTCATTTCAAGTGATTCATGTTTCTTAAATTATTGAGAACAAAATATGGATTTTTGAAAATCTGTTCCCTTGTTGATTTTTAAAAAAGATTTTTCTAGCTAAACCTGGAAAAAAAGGAGAAAAGTTTTAAAATATTAACTTTAGCATTTTTTTAAAGAAATAATTTAAGGTCTCAGACCTAAATCCATACCAACTTTTATAAAACAAACGATTGGGAGTATCTACGAAAAATATCAACACTCTATTTGGAACAGAAAAAAAACCCTTAGGGATTAGAAAACATTAAAAGTCCCAGAAAAACGCATTTAAAGTTTGTAAAGGCATAAAACTAAAATCTATAATGTTTGTAAAGCTCTAATTTTTTACTATGTTATCTTCCACAACTTATGTTCTATATCAATACACTGCTTCAATTTATTATGACTGAAAACGTTTTTTTTTTAATTCAAAAAATATTTTTGCATAATATTGATACAGTTTGTTACGACGACAGATTATTCAGCCTAATCTTAACAAAATATCTTCACAAAAGTTCTGAAACATGAAGCATTTATGTACACAATATAATAATGATACTTACTATCTGTTAAAAATCACCACAGGTTTGTATTTAGAATTTAATTTATTTAGTTTTAAATTGGTGAAGCAGGTCACCCAACAAGAACTTAAATATCGTAATGTAGTACTACTGTATGTTCACTATAATGTAATTTGGCACATCTCATGGAAGTATTCAGTTTTATCTGCAATATTTGTAGTAAAAATTCTTATATTTGGAAGTCTTATTGCAATATCAGTGAAGGGCTGTTTTTTAGATATATCATTTTCAGTAGTATTCCCCATCTCTTGTTCCTCATAGCAAACTCCGTAGCATTTTTTCAAAGGGAAAAAATTAATGAAAAAGCTTCTAACTTATATATATATATGTACTAACTTTTTAAAGCAAAAATTGTCCTTGAAATCAATCTTAACTATGCAATTCTGAGAACTTAAAAAATCTCAAAACGTAATCAAGCAGAAATGATTTTAGTAATGAAAATTCAAATTAACTGCCATTTCACACTGAAAGAGTTGATTGTGTGCTCAAAATTATTTTTAAGTAATTCAATATAAGAGTGGAAAAATGCTTCAAAAACCCGAAACCGAAACCAAGCTCAAAAAACTTCAAATGTCTTAAAAACTTATTTGTTAGCAGATCTGAAATTTGATGGCAAGCTTCCCTATTATAATATGAACCACAATAAAATGCAAAAAAAAAATGGTACTTTAGAAATTTTTTGGGTACTGTGTAGTCTTAAGACAAATTCGATACTCATTAAATCTCATAACGACGCGGATATTTTTCTTCGAATTCCTAAGTTTCGCGAATCAACCTAATACCCTTATCCTATATATATATAGTGCCTGATCTCTAAATAGATATTAAGAATTAGAAGATATTTATGTTATCAAAATTAATATCTGTAATTATATCGTTTATTCACCTTCCTTCGATCATTGTCTGTAGGAATGGGAAAGGCCCATTACCACCTGCTAAGGAGGATGGTCAGTTTCCCCTTTGGGATAGAGTTGAAGGGTCAAATACCACCTGCTCAAGGGAGCGTCAGCTGAAAAGGGGATGAATAACCCCTTCCTCCAAGGGGAGTTAGAAAGAAATTCATTCTGTCTTTGGTTACGAAGGAGAGATGTCATGTCCGAGTGTTGTTAATTCATTGAGTGTTTTTCTTTAAAATAAATGTTAATATTAAAATTTAGATCTCATGGTTTTAATTTGTTTCCGTGCCCATTGATTAAATCAAACTTCCCATGGGACAACAGTTCTTAAACTTTCGATCGCCTCCCTCAGCAAGATATCCCCGACCTTTTAAGATTTTGTCCACCCCTCCCTGACTCCCAACACAAGATTTAAAGGTTTCTCAATAATCCTGCCTCTGCTACATATACAGGCTCTTTTTTCTTCCCTTTAATGAAAAAGATTACGATGTAGTGCTGGCTACGTAGTTGGCTAACATGTAGGTTTTTTTCATTTGGGCAATTGAGTGATTTGATCAAGGATGACTCATCTTTCAATTTTTTCACGAGGCCTTTCAAAGTTTGTAACAGTGTGACATCTCTCGCGTTCTTCTTCTAACATAACTCCTACGTTCTTTGACGGCCACGATTAGTGGCAAAATTTTTCCAACCCAATTCCAAGAGGAAAAACGAAGCAACAATGCAAATAAGATATCCTTTAAAAGGATAGAAAGTTTAGTGAGAAAGGATGGCAATCTTAGAGAAAGCTTAGTGTGGAACAGTTGGAAGTGAGTTTAGACGGCCTACTCAGGAAGCACGGAGACGCCCACCCTCGCTATTATATACAAGGAGCAACTATTTCGCACGAGCACATGAGTCTACCTGAAGGTATCAGTATTGTTGAGTCTTCAACCAAGGTAGGAGGATTATATTCTGAACGCTAGTTTAATATTGAAGCGAGATTAGGCAGATAATTAGTTATATTTTGATAAGTGACCTAGTTGTGCGATCTGACTAAATTAAATCGGTGTACTTTGGTTTATTCTCACTTAATATAAGTTTGTTCGTTATATAAGTAATTTAAGTTAAATTCTTAATAAAAGTCGTATTAAGAATTATAGAATGTCTCATCCTTCCGATAATTCCACACCTCTAACTTACGCGGAACCCCCACGACATAGCTATCGACAGATGGCTATGTCACAACAGACATTAACCCATTGGACACTATGTAACCTCTAATGAATACACGCTATGTATAGGAAAAAATCCCATTATAACCTCAAGCTTATACATGGCTTATTTAGATTTACAACCAGTAACCTGCACAGGAAACATTATAAGGTAGATTTTCTTTTATTGGGACTGTATAAAATTTCAAAAGTTAAGTTACAAAATGTCTTGGTTACAAAAATTTGAAAAATAGGAAAATCAGAATTACCGTATTTATTTCAATCAAAGCCGCACTATTTTCCCAGTTTTAATGCTGCTGAAAATCGGGTACGGCTTAGAATCCAAGGCAAAACATTTGTTGGATGGAGGGGATTGAGTTAACACTCCTTTTAAAACAAATGCAGCCATCCATGCATTGATGATTTATCCAATTCCGCAGTTTATCTCCAGTATGCAGGTTATCCTAAATATTGTTCTCTGTTCGTATTTAGGAAATTTTTTTGTTTACGCTTTCTTTTAATCACCTAAATATCAAAGATGTCGGTAATAGCATCAAGATGAGTTCCCTATGACGCAAGTATGAAAAGAGAGGTAATTTTATATGCAGAAAAAAAGAAATTTTCAAAATTTCAGCAGCCACTGAAATTTTGAAACTTATTTTAATACGTCAAATTAACGTCGATGATATAAATAAAATAATATAGTTTTTGCTTACAAATATTCAACAGTCTTTAATAATTTTTCTACACTTTTTTATAATACATTCTTTTTAAAAATATTGCAAAACAAACGCATTGAATGGCACGGAAGCCGACGCAGTTTTTGGAAAATGGCGAATCCGGCACTAATTCCGAAGTCAGTTGTGAGAATGGGAGTGTGTGACAATGTATTTTCGAAACATACAATATTGACAGTTAGAATAATCATAGATTTATGTGTATATATTTGAAAGTTTTCTTTGTAAAATTGCTCGAAATGTTTCTTAGAACAAAAAGCTTTTCCACATGTATTAAGGTATTGCTGAACTGCATTGACATTTTCGTTCTATTTCTTCATCCCAAATAGATAGATCCGTATCAGAGTCACTGTCGTATTCCGGCACAAACATGGTCATTCAGATTAACTTTAGTTAAAATCGAACGATGATGTCATATTGGTAAGTAAAAATAAAAAGTTAAAAAAATAAGTATGTAAGTTATAAAAAGTAAAGATAAAAGGCAAAATAGTTATACAAACTTTAGAAAGTGAAACATAAGACACGGACGAACTTGCTCCTTAGTCAGAGTCAAAAGGAAATGCGTGCGTCAAGATCAGTATCCTCAGAAATCTGGAGTTTCTGGGATACTAGAAAGCGCAGTCTGGTGTGCAAATGGTTAAACAAGGTCTTTGTTTTTTGTGGTTCGTAATGACCAGCTGCATATTACTTTTCAAATTAATTTAATGACATCCCGATATTCACGGAAAGTACAAGAACATTACACTTATATACGGAGATTAATTATACATTCTATTTCTAAGCATGGCATTCCCATATTCGGAATGATTCTGTTACAGTTACAGTTAAATACCCCACAGCGAACACCCTAGAAAGGTGCTGGAGACCCCTCAGTTGTCCATGGACCACAGTTTAAGAATCACCGCCTTATGATATATTTTGTTTTCTTGTAAATATTCAAGATTGGGACTTAAAGTTCGAGACTTATTATTGAAAAAAAATGTCATTTCAAAAGCTTTGCTTCTCTGTTAACATCTCAGAATAATGCTGGTATATTTGGTTAGAAATCTTTTGTATACTACCAGTTTATACTGTTCACATAACAACAATATAAACATCTGTCTCTATCACATAAACAATATCATTATCACGTCTTAAAATTTTCTATGTTATTATCAACAGAAAAAGGTCCTCTGGCTTTGTTAACTCAAAAATTTTGAATTGGTCGTTCAAGCTTTTATCTTCTGATGTGTTTCTTCATGGCTTACAGAGAAAATGAAACCTGGTAATTATTATTATTTTTTATTTTATGTTTAGCTTGTAAAACAGGAAGAAGTATTAGGTAAGACACTCTCCTTTTTATCTCATTCTATTTCGAATAATTCATTCTATTTTCCACTATAATTCGATTTTTACTTTCGCAATTTACCCTTTGGGGTTTGTAGGGAAATTTGTACGACCCACTTTCTTTTGTACTCGAATAAAATACCAAAGCAAAAATGTCTTGATTATTTTTTCTGAAAACCCTTTTATGTGAAGAAATAGTCTGATATCTTACAATTACTTAATTTTGTAGTCTTATAATTCAGTAATTAATTTTTAAAGAAGAAAACAAGCCCAATTACAAGGACAGAATAATAATTTAAAATAACCATTAATGAAAGTTCGGTAGCTTTATGGTTAATTGCATTCCCGCCCCCCTTATTATTAAAAGTTTCCTTAAATATTGAGATCCAAATACACCCTTATTTATTACATTATATTTTATAGAATAGACATTAAAGATAATAAATAAAATCAGCGATAAGATAAGAAAAATTCTCTCTCTCTTTAAGAGAACTAATTTATAATTGAATTTCAACACGAAATGTTTGTCGACAATTATATATAAAAACTGTTTCTTGCTTAAGAAATAAAAATATTTTTAAATAATTATTTTTCATTGGAATAAATGTATTTCTTGAAGTAGCATTCATATTAAATCAATTCAATTTTAAACTATCGATGATATTTAAAACTTGTTATTGTATTTTATATTTAATAATACTCATAACTTTAAAAAAAAGTGGAATGAAATTGCAAAAATCAATGAGTGTCATATTAAAATTTCAAATTCTCTGATGCTTTTGAGTTTTGATTTGGAAATCCAACAACAAAATCTAAGTTTATTTGTACTGTAAAATTGAACAAATAAATAAAAATCAAATAATTTAATCACATAAGATTAGTTATTAATCAAATTGTAAAGATTAATGTAATTATTAACGCAGATTATATTTAAATATCTAATATATATATAGATAGATATTTGATGTCTTTTAATTTATTTTCCAACTTCTATAGTAGTGGCCGTGGAATCCTAGTGGTCAAGGTCAAGTTCTCGTGGCTGGTATGTCATGATTACGAGCCTAGTGCCATTGAAGGCACGCCGTGTAGAGGGGGGTGGATGCTCGTTAAACGTGTCAATGCTCAAACATCCTCCCGTTGGTGTGATGTGCAAGTTTGAAGAGGGAGTTGCCAACTCAGATGTCGTCTCCGTCAATTGACCATTTCGATGTCCGTCGCCAACAGTCCTCGTGTAGTGCGTCGCTAGTTATTTTTAACGTCAATTTCCTCACAGTCTCTTACTTCAATTAAAAAACTTATCAATCAAATTGATATTCCATAATGATCCTATCTAAAGAAAACGATATTGTGGTTGGCAGTAGCTATCATTTTAATTCGTTTTGCTAACAAAAGTGTCAAACAATGAGCATTCAACGCGCAAACTTAACGAAACCTTTTTGTGAAAAACAAATTACTTGTTTTCGTTTCAAGTCTTAAGAAATTCAACTGCAAAATTTGGGGAAATTGCCTTTCTCCTCATGTATAACAATCATTATTAAGAATAAAACCAATGGAAATGAAATAATTGTTTTTATTAACATACAACAAATTCTTCCTTTGCCCTTGAGCCCCGGATCACCCCAAAAAGAAAACAAATGAGAAATTCTTAGTTATTTCTCATCATAATATCTCATTAATTGTATCGTAGTTCTTACTCATTCAAGATGTCCCCATTATTCAAATAAATGGGACACTTTTTTTTGCTGAGATTGCGCATAATTGTTTACCCACATATAGCTGATTTTATAGATAATTCAAATTCAAACTTAAATTCATCTAAAGAAAGAGTGGGCATGCGTGGAAATGTTTTGAAAATGTTCTCCAAAATGATAAACAGTCGGACCCCAATTTAACGAATTCATAGGGATCGAACATTTTGTTACTTCGGGGTCCAAACAAAGCATAATTTTTTTGCACTTACCTTTTAGAAATTCTACAATAAGCAACTACACAAAAAATATCCATAGTTAGAAATTATACACTTTTTATTCAACAAAACTAAAAATACTATTAGTGAATTAATACGCACCAGAATATTTTAAAATTTGACTAATAGATGTTTTAAGTCTGTTTATTTTTTAGTCCTGACTCGAAAGAGTTTGTTTTCGACTTAATACAAAAAAGGAAATATTGCGTCATTTACATCCTGCTGCAAAATGTAACAGTTTTGATCATACCCCGATTTAATGAAATCATCGGGACCAATTATTTTGTTCGTTAATTCGGGGTTATTCGTTGTATCGGGTCTAAGAAAAAACTCGCCTTTTGGAAATTCTATGAGCAACTACATACAAAATATATCCAAAATTAGAAATTACACAGTTTTCATTTAACAGCTAAAACTGCCTTCAGCGAATTACTACGCACCAGTTAATTGGAAGTTTCAAAATACTGACTAATAGATGTTTGAAAAAATGTTTGCTTCCTGACTCGGAAGAGTTTTTTCCCCCGACTCTATGCAGAGAAGAAAATACTGCATCCTTTACATCCTGTTGCATAAGAGACAGAGAGGCACACACACACACATATTTCTCCAGTTTCCAAACAATATAAAACATCAGAAAATGTAGCAGTTTTGATAGGTGTTTCATGATCAATCTCTGCATTAGAATCACTATTCTTTGGCTCTGGCAAATCAACAATTTCATCCAATTCAGTGGCACAAATAGACAGCCCGTCATCAAATGTATCATTATCACTAAAATCTTAAAATATTCCCTGCGTTGTAGATTGGAATGAGATAAGAAAGGAATTCCATGTCCTTCTCAAAACGAACATGATGGGTTGCATGGAAAGTCTTCACTCTTTTCCGTTGAAATTTGCTGCAGAGAAGAAATCCTTTTCTGTTCCGTAAAAAAAGGATATGCCGTTTGAAACAAATCCAAATTTTTCAAATATAAAAAAATTTCAAGCTACTGAAATAATTCATTAATTCGCAGTTTATATATTACTCGTTCAATAGGGGGTTTTGTCTTCATTTTAATCGGGAAAAGAGAAAAATTCCAGATATCATGGAATTCGTTTAGTAGCTCATTAAATTGGAGTCTGACTGTATTATGTGTGGTTTATAAGTTTTTATTGCATTTATTAAAATTTACATCATAACGCAGATTAACTAATCAACGTTTTCCTTATAGTTCCACAAACATTTTTTTACTGTTTCAAATGCGTTGTAGAACCAACACAAAGCAATTAACTTTAAGAGATTTCCTTTGCTTGCTATCACACATCTCTGAATAATATAGCTTATCCATAATTCAACTAAATAAAACCTTGTTATAACGTAAAGAAAGATTTTAAAAGTTATCTCTTTAAAAAAATTAATACGCCTATTTTATAGTATACCCTTCAAATTTTTATTTTGCAATAACAGACATTCAAGAAAAAAATGAATCTATATTTCTCATTGCATTAAAAGATTCTCTAAAATTAGCAGTAAAAAAAAAGAAGCGACAGAAAATATGTTACAAAATTGCTATTTATTGCTTGATAAAACTAGCGGTAATCTCCATCAGTTAATACATTTCTAAGCACCGTCACTGTTAAGCTTGACTATAATGATGAAAAATATTTTTGATTTAGAGGCTCTTTGACTTTTGCGGTTTCAGTCATTTTCTTCTTCCTCTCTTCCGAGAAATCGTGCACTCACTTAAAAGAACAAGGAAAATATTATAATTTGAATATCAATGGCATCAGTAATAATTCATGATGCTTATTTCCAGAAAAAGTTTTCTTTTACCAAACTTGTTTATTTCAAAATCCTGTTCGCAGTTTCACAGATAACCTCTATAATTGCTTAAGCATAAATCCTATTTATTTCGTTCCATTTCGTTGAATGTCTTTCGGCTTACCTCGAAAATCAATTTTATTATTTTTTTAATAGTTCTGTGAAAAGCATCTTCCAATATCGATTTTCATTTATTGTTTTTCGATAATTATTGAGTAATTGGCATGAAATATAGAATTACTAGAAAAAAAGTCGATTTTAAAAATTATAAACTAAATATGATCTTTGTGCTCTATTGTAAAACGCCTCAGGTTGGTAAAATATATATACCAGTATCATCTGTTTCAAACCATACACTTTTTCATAGCTAAAGCCTTTTGGTGCAGTTGAACTAGACAAAATAAAGGAATACGAAGTGAGATAAATCTTTAAATTACGCAAAGCACGTGTCTTCTTCATGGTAAAAGAATTCAATGCAACGTAGTGAAAATAATGGTGAGTGCATATTAACCTTCCACACTACTCGAGAGCTTTTGGCGACTGAGCCTCATAATTTTGAACCATGGTCAAGTTTTCCAGTTTTTTTGGAGTGAAAATTTAAAACATATTATTTTTTTATTGTTTTTCTTGTATACAAACGTAGATAATATAATTATAATAACAATGCAAGTATCGAATAATGTTTAATTTATTTAATTAGTGAGATATTGGTTTCTCAACTCTCACTTAATTTCTCGAAGTCCATCACAATGCATGTGTTTGCACAACGTGATTGATGCTGCAGGTTTTCGTCCGATAAGTTTGTGCGCGATTTATGTCCGACAAATTTCATTTTCGAAAAAACAAAAATGATTCGTAGAACAGAGGGAGGGCTATATTTCCGTCGCACTACAAAAATGCACTAGGGATATTGGCGACTGAGCTCGTAATTTTGAACCAGGGTCAATTGACGAGGACGACACCAGAGCTGGCGTCCCCTCTCCTAGCTTTCACACCACACCAAAGTTGCAGAGATATTTAACATAAATCATTCCCCTTTGCATGAAATTACGTGGTCCGTCGCCAAAAGCCCTCGTGTAGCTGAACAGTGCGACGTTAATATTCAATCAATCTATCCCCTTTACATGGCGAGACTTCAACGGTACTAAGTTCGAACTCATCACATGCCAGCTACGAGTCCGTGGTCTTGATCACTAAGTTACCGCTGCCACTCTCAGGAACAAAAGCAACGATTTATTTGTTGCAAAACACTGCACTAAAACAAATATATTGTACAAAATAATCGTATTTTGTAAAGTTGTAATGTATCCCGTGGGTAGGCCACCCCAGATTTGGAGCGCCACTGCTATGCAACCGAAATTGCGTTTTGAAAAAACAGATTATCTTTAATAGAATACATATAATTCACGCTTCAAAATTTTGAAAAAGAATTCAGCACTGGTTAAAGCTTTTATTTGTCCTGGGTTATGGAATGTGGGATTGTTAAGTTCAATTGAATAGGGTGAATTATTTCTGGAAATTTACAACAATTCGGAGGGACCATATCTGTTATTTTTGGTACAAGATAAAAATCCATGTTTTCCCGGAAATTGTCCTCTACTTTGGAAATTACTCCAGTTACTTTTGCTTATAATTGTCAAAACAGAATCCCTCTCCCAACGAAATCCCGGAATTTAAATAACTAATTCCGGGGTTTAATTTTTGTCTAAATTATGTTTTAGAATTTTATGAAAATTTTCTAAAAATTTATAATTGTAAGAAAATTTATATTTTTTCTGAAATATGTACGTATAGAATTTTTTGTGTGCAGTTATTGTTTTCGTATTTATAAATATATTGAAAAAAAATCTAACGGAACAATTTTAAACCCTAAGTATTAGACTACTAAGCGCATCTGAATTTTTTTGCCTTTAATATTCAGTTTACAATGGATTAAATTCACAGACAAGCGGCGTCAGGCCTTAATCACGAGATGCATTGGCAAAAATTTATTTACACGCGTGTAATGCATCGTAAATTAAGAACGGACATTCTTGAAAGTCTTGCCGGGTCAAATCCTACTGCAAGGCTAACAGTTCATGCAACTAGATCTTAATTTCAAATGAGGTAACACTTAAAATTGTGATTCACATTCTGATTTAACAACTCAATCAATTTGTAGAAAAAAATAATTAAGTGTAGTAGAACTCGATCAAGTTATAAAAGAGAGATATAAACCAAAAAATATGTAGCCCATTAGGTGTAAGACACTGTCATTGTTGTTGGCGTGTCCATAATGAGCAGATTGAAAAGAAAAGAAGCTTTAGATCATTCCGAAGCTGTCGAAGACAGCTTCGGCAGCCTTGTGACGGGTTCATCGCGTTTTCTACTAAAATCTCCTCTTGGGTTCTTTGGGAAAATTCTTTCCAACCAAATCCAGAAACGAAATGTGAACATGCAAATTAGAAACCTTTTAAATAGCAGAAGTTTAACGTAATCGTATGACCTATTGAGGAGTGATTATGCTAGTCTGGTTCAAGCGCGTGAACTGAACTGAACTGAAGGAAGAGAAGAAAACCATCCTTGACAGAACGATCAAGTCAAAGTGGATCCAATTCCACACGAGTTAATCTAAGATGTTGAGGATACGAGAGAAGAGATTGCGATTAAGCAAGAAATTATGGTAGGATAATTCTAGTATAAACAGAGATTAGGATTAGAAGGGAAAGTGAAATATAGTGGTTAAGATCGCAGTTATTTGGTAATACGTATTGCGTGTTTTCTCACCTCAGATCCACTATAAGTTATAATATAAATATTATCATTGTTAGTGCTTAAGTTAAGATCTTATATATAATAAAGACATTTTAAGATCATGACAACGCCTGGTTCTTCATTCAATCCTACACCTCTAGATCACAAAGTTAACTTAGAAATGAGGTATCACCACGGGGAAATATTCACAGCCTCTCAACAGCTTTATCAGAGAAAATAAAATCTTTTCTGGGCTGATCTTAAAAAGCCTGGCTTGAATTGCTGGACAGTTGAGAATATGTTGTGGAGATAGTTGAACATTTGGGATGTTTGGATAATAATTTATTAAACTTTGACCGTTAGTGGAGATTTTCATTCCTTTTATGTGCTTTGTTCTAAGTCTAGTTATCATCGATGTTATTGTACGGTTAATATTGAGAGCTGGGATGGAATATTTAAAATTATTGTGTGTTAGTCTTCGACTGGTAACTGCATTGGCGTCGATGAGAGTCGTGAAGTTAGATGATTGGAGGTAAGCTCTGGATTCTTTGGCAAGTTCATCGGCTTTCTCATTACAGAGGATATTTACATCGGCTATTGTAGCGTGCAGGATCTCATTTTTGTGATGATTTTGTGGCTGATTTGGCATTTGCCCTTCTGGATGGCTTGCAGCGTGGATTTTGAGTCTGTGAAGATGATAATGCCACTGGAATCTTGGAAGCATTTTGGAAGGGAAAAAAAATCTCTAATGCACTCTTGATAGCAATGAGTTCGCATGTGTAGCTGGAGGCTATTTTCCCCATTTGAATTTCATGGTACTCATGCTCTCGGTTTGGAAAATAAAGAAGACACCAGCGCCTCCTCTATCAAGATTTGAGTCGGATGAGCCTTCGTTGTAGGCAATCGCCAGATTTTGAGATTGGGTAGTAAGCTCTCTTCGGTGGTATGGTCGTAGTCTTTTTATTTGATTACCGAAGAAGGTTCTTTTTTAGTGCAAAGTCGGACGAGGTTTAGATTTACCTTCGTCTGCGGGTGAAGATGCAGAGTGTGTAAAGGTTCTTTCGGAATTTTAAGTGACTCGTGCTGGAGGTTGATGACATTTCTGATCTTCTGGTCTTGTTATAGGGTTGAAGATCTTTTAAGCCTGGATTTATCACTCCATGCTTTGAAATTTCTGCTAGAAATTGGGTTATACGGTAGGCTACGTATATTATTTGTGAATTTAATTGTACATAATTTTCTTCTGCTTTCTAATGGGGTGAGGCCACATTCCTTTTCAGCTTTGATGTTGCTTAATGATGGGACAACTCCGGAGATGATTTTCGAGGCCCTGTACCGGATTGAGTGGATCTTTTCTTTTGCAGTAGGCTTGGATGGTACCCAAATGAGTGCAGCGTACTTAAGAATGGGTCTAACGATGGAGGTACATGTATTTAGAAGCGTTTTTGGATTTGATCTCAAAGAAGCACCGCAAAGTCTCTTAAGTATGTTAAGGTTTCTTAGTGCTTTATTTGAAATATAATCGAGGTGTTGCGAGAATTTTAACTCTGCGTCAAGAGTGAGACCAAGATACCCTGGGTTTGATTTATTTCCGAGCCGAAGAGCTTAATGATAGGATGGAAGGAGCTTCGATTTTTTCTGTCGGTTGAGAAGATGCAAAAGTTGGACTGATAGTGAACTTAAGTTCCTTTAACCACCTTTCAATGCCTTCCATTCAGGCATTTAAGGCTCTCTGTGAAGTTACCAAGTTTGTGTGTGCATGCGCCACGCTGCGATGTCATCGGCAAAACAGACCACTTTCACATCTTTGATTAAATGGTGGTCGATGGTATTTATATAAGGGAGGAAAAGGAATCGATTAAGCACATTCGTGCAGTGAGTGTTTGAGAAGGTGCCATTTACTTTGACTTTAAAGCTCCTTTTTCTAAGGAAACCGTTTATCCAGATAAGAGCTTTTGATGATATGCTTGTTGCATGAGCAGTGTTGATTAGTTTATGTCTCCATACTCCATCGAAAGCAGCAGAGAGATCTAGGAGTACCATAGTAGTTTTCTTATGCGGCTTTTCTTGAAAACCGTCGATCACGGACTGGCAAAGGTAAAAGAGCTGGTCGACGGTATTGTGCTTGGCTCTGTATGCGGTCTGGTAAAAATGCACAAAACATTGTTCTTTATAATCCACTGTATTAATCTTGTGTGTATAATGTTCTCCATGAGTTTGCAGAGGATGCAGGTTAGTGAAATGGGTCGATAATTTTTGCTGTTGGTAGCAGCTTTTCCTGGTTTAAAGATGGGAATAATGACAGAGTTTTTCCAGATCTTGGGAATCTTTCCTGGGAGCCATGAGGTGTTGAAAATGTTTAGCAGGTGTCTTTTAGCATTTTCCCCAAAGTGTGTTATCATTTGGCCAAAGATGAGATCAGGTTCAGGGGATTTTTTTTTTTTGATCGAGGCATTCAATCGTAGACTCAAGTTCCACAACAGTTAAGTCTGATGTGAAAAGGCTATTGTCAGTGTTCGTCCTGTTACTTTTAAGGATTGATTTATACTTATTGTAGACTCTTCTGTCTTCTGCCATGTATTCTAGTTTACTTGAGTCTTCATAATTCTTTGTAAGCAGGTTTGCTATTTTTGTGTTTGTTCTAGCATTTGAATCACTATGATGGAGATGACATTTGATTTCGGACTGCCCTGTGTCGTGCTGTTGGTATTGTTTAGGACCTTGATCAAGTTCCAATACTGGGATATTCCTTTTCTCGGGTCAAGTTTGCCGCAAAGCTCACTCCATTTCCTTGTTTGCTAGCAGAGATGACTTCTTCTACTCTGTGGCTTGCTTCAATGAGTTTACATCTTAAATGCTCACAGTTGTTGTTCTGGAGCTCCTTACCAAGTTGATCCCTCTCATGAATAAGTTCCTCGATGTTATTATCCCTCCAAAACGGAATACAGTCATTCCTTCTCTTTCCTCCTCTGGGAATATGATGCCCTGCTGCATCTTGAATCTGGTGGTTTGAAGAGGAGTTCATCCAGATTCCTTGACTCAAAGCAAAGTTTCTATAGTTCTTGGGTAAAACCAAACCAGTTTGGTTTGCGAAAGTTCCAAGAGCGCTTCGATTGCTGCGGAGGTTCTTGGTTCATTTGGAAAGTTGTAATAACTGGATAGTGGTCACAGATTGCAGAATCAAGCCATTTCCAGTGTGTTTTCTTTGCTAATAGGTAGCTAATGGCAGTAATATCAAGGGCAGACGCTGTCCCATTTGTTCTGCAAACGTAGGTATTTTCTCTTCTGTGCTAAGATTGGTTAAATTTAGATCATCAACAAGGTCTTCAACTTGGATTCCTTTTGAATCAAGCGATCTGTTGCCGCAGGAGGGGCTTTTTACGTCAAGGTCTCCTAGTAAAATTTTCATCTCAGCTTTCAACGAGGCAAGTTCATGTAGCAGGTCGGTATCAATTGGGGAGGTATTTAGATGATAGGCATTTACCACGTTAATCATGTGCTTTGGGAGAAGAAAATTAATTGCTTGAACTTCCATGCAGCTGTCAATTCGAGATAGGTAGAGACTACTTCAGTGTACTTTATTTCGGGTGCCTTAATTAGGAAAGCAAGTCCTACTCCACTGCTGGTGAGTCTGTCTTTTCTGATGGTTGTGTACCCCTTTACTTTGAGGCACAGCTTTGGGTTCAGTTTTGTTTCCTGAAGACGTGCAACATGGATATTATCGGTATGTAGAATGTCAGAAAGTGTGGTCACTTTTGTCTGAGTGCCGCTAATGTTAAGTTGTAGGAAGATTACTGTCCTCGTAGTGATTTCTCGACATAGCCCCGGACTGCAGATCTCATCGCGTTGGATCTCCCGGACGCGGCAGCATTAAGATTAGTCAAAATTGCACAATTCATGGAAGGGGGTTGCCAGAGCCTCGAGAGGTTGAACTTCTGCCTGTTGGTTCGCGGGAGGTATTTTATTTCTCTCATACCACCCATTGGAAAAACCAATGATTCCCCTATCCACCATATGGAAACGCGCTCTGTTGGGCTTACAGACTCCCCCTAGTAGAACTGGTTTCAGAGGACATTGTTATTAAAAATTCAAAAAAAAAAAATAAATAAATAAATAAATGTATCTTCCAGAAAATGGAGGAAGAGAAGTGAGACTACCTGGGAGGAACATACTCCTATTGAATGTCGATACAGCCTATTAGAGTGTAGTCTGAACGAGCATTTGCTTTGGCAGGACGATTTGTAACAAAATTAAGAAGCCGTTTCTACGACGAAACACTAGACAAGCTGTTTTTTAAAGGCTTATTTACAGAAACACAATTAGTGAAGAAAGGGTTTTTTTCCATTTCATTATATACTATTTTTTGTTTTTTATGATGAATTAAGTTTTGCTTTTATTTGTTTCAATAATAATACTAAACCAATTTTTGAATTATGTTTTCAGTTTTGCTATGTAATTTCAACAATGCTAATGTGTAAGTATTTTTCATAAATAGTCCAATCCTAATCCCGGCATGTGTCTCAGGACTTGGATAATGCAATCCCGAAATCTCGGGATTGAAAATATAACACGGGATTGCAAACCGTAATTTGATCCACTATCCATAAAGCATATAATTAGTATTCCACTTTCTTCTTCTATAAAAACAAAAACAATGCTCAGAAGAGCAGAATTACTAATTTTTTTTTCCTATTGCTTGATTAACTGTATGGAAAAGAGGCAAAGCATACAAGGCTGAGTGATGACTCAGCTTCTTTTGATTTAGCACGATTTATTGCCATCTGCCGGTCAACTATTTTTATTTAGCGACCTTCAACTGTTCCTTTCGTAATGTAGAGTGGAGGTTTGAGCACACAATACAAGAATATTCAGACTTGCAGTTGAAATGAAATGGTTATTGCGAAACATTTCATACAATTTTACGATTTCTTAACTTTAGATATTTAAGGGTTTGTTGTTTAAAAAATTGCGAGGTCTTACATAATGAATAGAATTTTGCTTTATCAATTGAATTAACAATTAATCTTTTCATTTTGTTAGTAAACTAGTTTATATTTATAATTTTTTTTCATCTGTACGACTGACACTCAAAAGCGTAGAACAAACAGACGTAGAGCGTTAACATCTAAGTCTCAAAACGTGGAACGGCCTTGTCACGAGCCCAGTACCAGTTCGAGCCCAGTACCACTAAAAAACTATCGTGTAGGTCAGCGATGCACGCTAAATCTGTCGAGAGCTGAAACGTCCTACCGTTGGTGCGGTACTTAGGAGAGGGGGTGCCAGATCAGGTGTCGTCCCCGTCACTGGGTCATCATGGTCCAAAATTACGTGGTCCATCGTCAATAGCCCTCGTGTAGCTGAATAGTGCGACGTTAATATTCACTCACTCACCTAAAACGGGGAGCATCGGTTGTTTCTAGTGTGCGTTCAAACTTCTCGTTCTAGTTTCTTTTTTTTAATTTTTGAAGAATGTTTATCAATACAACATCTGGCAAATGGTTTTGCTCAAATTGTAATGTTTTTAAGGCTCTCGAACTTTCTTGACAAAATCCTCTCACGCAGCTCTTTCAGGGATTCAAATTGTGAATTTGTTCACAGTTTATTGTAGCAGATGTGTATCAATTTGTAATCGTTTGTTCTCAAAATGTTCCTTCACAGCAAAATACAAAGATTCGTAGTAATTCTCACTCGTTTCTTTCAACTTGGCATCACCTTTTAGGGATGCAAGAAATAACACAATTTCTAAACTTTACTGCATTCTTTATTATATAAATAATTATAACAGTAAATTATTATTGAAACGTTGACCATTCTTCGTATTTACAATTTAAAATAGATAATGGAATTTCAGACAATTTTTCATCCATCTTAAAAAAAATTTCATTTTCACTCATTGTTACATCATTTATTTGATTACATATATCATTTATTGTTACAATAGTTGAAAGATTCAAGCACAGTTTGAATACTGATTTCCATTTTTCCAAAGGTTCTTCACATTCAATATCCGTTTCCATAGAATATCTTGAAATTCATAATACTGCTCGCGAATTTTTTTTTTTGGAGTGATTTTACTTTCTTTGATTTTTCTTCAGATTCACGAATAAATGCATTTTCTAAACTTTCCTTTTCTTAAAACTTTCGAGGTTAGTTATTGTGCCTTTCGTTCCATTAAGATTCTCCACAGGGCTGATAATATTGGGTTGAGAGACACTGACCACTGATGATACTTTACAAGAATGACGGACCTAAACAGTTTGTTTGAAGAGAAGTGTTGACTAATGAGATTTTACGATTGAATGGCCGCTCTGGGACGGAACATGCACAACGAAGAGACGTTGGCGTAACGGAGAATATTAAGGCAACCCTGGTAGCCAAGTGGTCAAAGTAATGGACTCGTGGCCGGTGTGTCATGAGTTCGAGCCTAGTATCGCTGAAGACCCACCGTGTAGGGGAGCGATGCACATTAAATCTGCCATGAGCTCAAAAGTCCTCCCGTTGACGTGGTGTGGAAGTTAAGAGAGGGGTTGCCAGCTCAGATGTCCTCGTCATTTGACTATGGTTTAAAACTACGTGGTCCATCGCCAAAAACCCTTGAGTAGCTGAGCAATGCGACGTTAATATTCACTCACTAGGGGCTCCCCTGCAAAGTCAGATTTTGCCTATTAATATTTTTTAAATTGGAGAAATACGTACTAGGCATCTGTCAGGCTTTGCACTCCCAGGTGGAGGTGTACGTGACGTCATTGGATACATAACTTTTTCAAACAGCAACATTCCTTGGTTCTTTGTTGATGTTGCTTCGTGTCGTACTTCAATTCGGCTTTATTGCGCTTGCTCAGACACTAAAATGTACCATATATCCATAATTGAAATTTATAGGAAGGATGTAGTAAAAACTATTCCGCAGAATTTCATGAAATTTGTTCAATAGTGGTTTGTTCGATGACAGTTTTATTACTATTTTTTTTTAGCTCATAAAAGGTTGGCTGAATCCCATGTTCAATAATTGAAAACAGTATATGCTGTGCAATACTGTGTTACATTGTTTTGTATAATTTGGTTATGTATAATCTGGCATGGTGTGTGTGATGGAATCATGGTTGACCTAGACCAAAATCCCAAGTATTCGTTTGGGATCCATCAGTCACCGATGAAATCACAGACGAAGACCCACAGCGGGATATCTGTGGAGAAACGTCCTCTTGCATCCAAACTACTTTAGCCTCAATACCAGAGACACTGGTTACTGCTGTAGCGATACTTGTCATGGACCGTGAACATTGCACATCGTAAGACCTGCAATGTTGCACTTTTTTTAAAAAAAATGGCCTCGGAATGAATAAAGAAGTAAAGCCATTCCACTAACTTTGCAGAAATTCATATGACTTTTATGCGGCCTCAATACAGAAATTGGGGACGCCATATCGAAAAATTTATAATTTTCTATTTTATGATTAAATATATGCTAAGATATTATAATTTAAAAAATACCAATGCTTCATGAGAAACTAAGAACATATTTTTTAAATAAAAATGAAATATTTAAAGGACAGAAATATAATTTTAAACTTATACAAATGAATTCAAAAACATATAAATATCTGTAATATTTCGTTCTCTTTAACGACGTTAAAAATTTTTTTCCGATGCCGTTGAAAATTTTTAGGTTGGATCCTCTCCGGCCTTACATAGTATACGGTTCTATATGTTATATATATATATATACATAGTGGAGGCCAAAATTATGGACACTTTTTGAAATTGTTACGTTTTTTGTTTGCACGATTATAGAAAATATTATGTTGCACAAAATGCAAAGTTTGTTATGTCATTTTAAAGGAAATTTAATACTATATTCAATACGAAAATCAAAATTCAAATTTTTGCAATGCAAAAAAATTTATGCTGCAAGAACTATCGATATACCTTAGATACTGATGATAGCAGTAAGTTACCAGTGCTTAGTGGGATAACCTTTATTTTTTATTACAGCTTCACTTCGATGATTCATTGAGCTGAAAATTGTTTTGTGGCCACAAATGATTATGGTCAAAAGTTATATGGAGAGATGAAACTAAGATATCGTTATTCCGTAGTGATGGCTGAAAATATGTAAGCTGTAAAACAGGAAAAATTACAACATCCTGACGGCATCCAGGCAACTATGAAATACCTACATAGTTTTATGATTTAGTCATATATATCAGATGATGGTATCGGTCACCTTCATATCATCGATGAGACACTGATTGTCAGAAAATACATTGACACCTTTCTAGAACCCAAACTTCTACTTTCCATCAGTAATCTATTTACCAACAATACTTCATTTATTTTTCAGCAAGATTCTGCTTCTTGCCACACAGTAAAGTAATTAAAAGACTGGTACTGTTCTAAGATCATTGAGTTATTGTCCTGGCCACGAAACAGTTCTGACCTCAGTTCTATCGAAAACTTGTGGTACCGTTTGAAAACTCTTCTATGAATGAGGTATGCATGAAATAAAAAGTAATTAATTGAGGATAAATTGTTTCCTGGTATCATGTAATAACAAAGGAAGAGCTTAAGATTATTTTCAGCTCAATGAAACATCCGTGTAAAGCTGTAATAAAAAAATAAAGGCTACCTAACTAAGCTATAAGTCACTGCTATCATCAGTGTCTAATGTATATTGATAGCTATTGCAGCATAATTTTTTTTTTTTTTGCGTTGCAAATATTTGAATTTCGTTTTTTGTATAACATTCAATATTAAATTTTTATTACACATTATAATTTTAATAAGTGTCCACAATTTTGGCAACCATTGTGTATATCCCTTTAAGGCTCGAATTATTTTTATCTTTAAATATTAAATTATTCTGATTATTAATACTATATTGACCCCGATGACACTGGGAAAAATAGTAAAAAAATTCCTGCTTCCCCCTAGAAAGTAGACGGTACCCGCTCGATCGTGCGGGTTGGCCTTTATCTGTGAAACAGGTCACCTATAAAATTTTATGAGTCATGCATTTTTTTTTTGTTTTGTTAAATTGATAGAAGGAACAACTTCAATTCGCTTTGAAATGTTACAAATAAGGAGATTATTGATAAATATAATTAATTCTTTAGTTATCATTATTTATTTACTGCTAAAATCTTTGAAAATGTTTTGTTTTTGACAAGTATAAATAAACATTGCACATTTTTCACAACATGTTTTCAAACTGCTTTCGTAGTTTTCAAATCTGCGCTTGTGCGAGGCTTTGAAATGTCATCAACACATCGAAATTGGCTATACATGTCAAACCTTTTATCCTGGAATGGCCAGGATAAAAGGCATGACATTTGTATCAGGTGGATCATAACACTAGAATCTTTTTGCGAGTGGAATTACAACACTCTGTTATCTTTCATAATCAGTTAAAATACTTTTGTTAGAAGGTGAAGAGGCTGCTAACGCTTCAAAACTATCTCTGACTTAAATTTTAAGTAATCCACTTTGATGTTTTGAGGAATTTTATTTGATATTGCATCTTGTTTGCACATAAACCAAGAATTTGAAACTGCTAAAACAATGAAATGAATGGGCTCAAGAGACTTTTATGGTAAAGAATGATCCAAAATTTTCTTTCCATTGCAAATATTTTCATGTTTTTCTTTATTGCTCTCATCTGAATTTGATTCTTCTTCCAGTATACGTGATTCATGTGCTTTGTTCGCAGCATTGTCATCATTCGAGAGATCATTAAGTTCTGATCAATTCCATCTGATTTATTTATCAATTGCAAAATTTCTTCTTGTGTAAGAATTCTCCTTTGAGATACCTGAAAAAGGTTTTGGTTGAAAGTTAGCACAGTATTTCATGAAAAATAATAAGATTTATGACAAAATTTTATTATTTAAAAAATATATATTTGAGCCACACCATACAAACTCTCGCCGGAAAACGCACAATGTTTTAGGGGGGGGGGCGTGAAGATATGAATGTGCAAATATCTATGTAAAGAATGAAAATGCTTTATATATATATACCCCTAATCAAATGTGTGAAAAAGGAAATTAATTTCAAAAAAGGGCCAGAGAAAGAAAAAAGGATTCGACTATGATAACTCCCCCCAAAAATATGGCTTTAATTATATAATAATAAATTTTCCTTTTTTTTTTTTAGGCTTCTATCAGCATTATTGAAATAGAAAAGAAAACTCACATGGAAAGAACTTACTTTCATAGCTCCTGTGACTCAATTAACGCCCAACCCGCTCGATCGTAGGGGTAACGAAATCCCGAGCCCTTCAAGCAACGTTAATAGAGTAGAATTGATATTTTTTCTATTTTACAGATATTTAAACCTCTTAATACAAAAATGTGTATCCAAGTAATTAGAAATATATCGATAGTTAATTTTTCACGACAGATAAAAAGAAGACGTGTTTTCGTTGTTTGAAAACTTAGCTAGATTTTGCCAGCTGAAAGTAAAATTAGAACCATAACCACACGCATCGTCTGTCGATAAAAAGTGATACTTTACACTTTCCGCAAGCCCGCTCAATCGCTGGATTCGGGATTTTCTTACACACGACTATTCCAGAAGCAAAAACGTACAAGAATGTCTTACCCGCACGATCGTGCGGGTTGGGTCTTAAAGGGATATATATATGTATGTATGTATGTATATAGCTATAAAACGTAAGTATAACTAGTCAAGATAGTAGGAAATATTAGAGCCACAGTAGTACAATAGAAAAATCCTGGCCTTAGGAACAAAAATTGCAGGTTTAAACAAAGTTTTAGGGCCAGCCAACCTTCACCTGTAATTTGCCAAAATTCTGAGCCATAAGAAAAGGAAGTAATAATATTACGAAAAATTTAAATACTACAAACAAAATACACTATACTATTAAAATATAATGATAAAATTATAACCTATTAGTATTTACTAGTATGGAGTTAAAATCGATGCAATAAAGTAGATGATAAGACTTACTTCGTGAGTAATTATGTTTCCCGCCAGATACAAAAAGAGCCGCATTAATTTAAAATTAGTAAATTATGATTAAATAAAATTATGTCTGAATATATATATTTAAAGACCTTAAATCTAATATTCACTCATGGACAAGAAAATTAACGCAGCAAAAAATAATTGCAGGATCGTAACGAAACTTGACATGAAGGTACATGTCGGGGAATGCAAATGATTAGAAACGCAGCGTGATTGCGCATTACGTAAAGCCGGTAGAGGGCGCTTAACGTCGTTTTCCGTGGAGTATAAAACAAGTAACCAAAGCTTGTTTGAGTGTGCTGAATCGGTAGAGAAGGTAGAGCTGAGGTAGAAATACCATTACGCCGTTTTCGAAGACAATATGAGCAGTTGTCGCAGCTTGAGAGGGGGAGAATTATCGGCATGATGGAAGCTGGGTGGTCAGCTAGGCGAGTAGCTTGTCAATTAGACAGCTCTGATTGTGTTGTGAGGAGGTGTTGGAACCAGTGGATACATGTCATTCACACAAAAACCAGGCTCAAAACGCCCTCTACAGACCAGTCGTGGAGAAGACTGCCACGTCGTAAGAAATGCACGCGTACAGCCAACTGCTTTATCGGCCGCCATCCAGGTACAGATAGCACCTTCACTAGGGACCCCTGTGTCTTCTCGAATTGTACGGAGGCACCTGGCTGAAGGACATTTGGGATCCAACCGCCCATTCCGTGTGCTGCCCTTGACGCCCACCCATCGTTGCCTCCGTTTGTAGTGGTGCCGCGCACGAGGAAACTGGACTGCAGCGGAATGGAACCAGGTCGTTTTTAACGACGAATCCAGATTCAATCTCAGTAGTGATGACAATCGTGTTCGTGTGTGGAGACCCCGTGGTGAACGCCTCAATCCTGCCTTTGCTTTACAACGACACACCGCTCCCATTGCTGGTGTGATGGCATGGGGTGTCATTGCCTACAATACACGGTCACCCCTAGTATTGATCCGTAGCACCATGACAGCCCAGCGGTATGTCCATAACATCCTGCTATCACATGTTTTGCCACTCATGCAATGGCTCCCAGGAGCCATTTTTCAACTAGGCAATGCTCAGCCTCACATGGCAAGGGTGTCACAAGACTGTCTGCACCGTTACTACCCTTTCTTGTCCTGCCCGATGCCCAGATTTGTCTTCAATAGAGCATATCTGGAATCATTTGTGACCGGCGAGTTGGGCATCCCCGAGTTTAAACGAACTACAGGCAAGGTTACAGCAAATATGGAACGAAATGTCTCAAAACATCTTACAGAACTTGTATGTCGCAATGTCCGATCGAATCGCATCGTGCATTCGCGCTAGAGGGGATTCAACAGGGTATTAAACCCTCCGTTCTTCCGCCTTTTCCCTGAAATAAATTATCCTTTTTCTTTAATTTTCTAATCATTTATTTATATCAAAGTAGTCATTAAGTATGTAAAATTTCGTTTCATTTTGACGACTCTTTCTTGGTGCGATAATGTTTTTGTCCATGATTGTATAAAATTCTCGTGTCACAGTATTTGTAAAAAACTTCTCCAAAACGGCTAGATCGATTCTTATGAAATTTTGTGCATTTATTCAGTAGGTCTGAGAATAGGACATAAACTGTTTTTCATACCTCTAAGCGATAAGGGTAGTCCGGAAAGTTAAGAATTCGGAAAACTGGAAAATTTGCAAAATGTCGCAATGCGCTCATGTTGCTGGAAGCAGATTTTATTGACGAAAGTGTACGAAGAGTGAATGGGCGACGTATTTTGGGCCGTGTAATCCGATTTTTGAATCGGTTCCCACAAATATCTGTCATTTTGCTTGATAATGCCGGACGACTTTATTTTAGACCCACCGTGGCAGGGGCTTAACTTAAAACATTTGGAACCCGAACACTTGGTCTCTTGCGTACTTTGAGATGGGTAATCCGAATCGGATATCCAATCGGACAAATTGCCGTAACTTTTTCGGATAATTCCGGACGACCATCTATTACGTGGACCGTGGCAGAAGCTTACCCTAAAAGTCATGGAGAGAGAAAATTGCGTTTCTGGAGTATTTCTAGATTGTGAACCAGAATCTAAAATCAGATTTTAGAAATTCCCGTGATTTTGCCGGATTACCATATTGCTCTCTTACAGGGACTGAACTTGCAGGCTCAGGGACGCCGGATGCAATTGCCGGTTGCGTTTACGGGCACTAAACGAGAATCTGAAATCAGATTTCAGAAACTCCCATAATTTTGCCGGATATTACTGGAATTATGTGAAATGGCTTCGCGTTCGAGTCCGTGTGTGCGAGTTTTCCTTCCCTCTAGCTACTGAACTTGTACACGCTGGGGCGCCGAAAGTCAGTCGCGCGTGCGTTTCGGAGCGGGGAATGAGATTCTGAAATTAGATTATAAGAGTTCTGGTAACATTTCCGGACGACCGTAATATACGTGGAACTGGGAGCCAGCCTAACTTGCAAACGTAGGGACGCAAAAAGAAAGTCCCCGGCGTATTTCAGGACTGCCAATCCGAATATTCAATCAAATTCGAGAAATTCCCATAACTATATAAAATAACGCCAGACGACCGTATTTTACCTGAACCATGGTAGAGGCATACCTTAAAACTCTTCATGAGTGAAAAGTGCTTTCCATGTGTTTTTCTGGGTGTGGACTCGGAAATCAATTTCAGAAACTCCCGTCCCAATAATACCGGACGACTGTCCCTCCTTTTCAGGGACTCAACTTGCAGAAGTAGGGAGGCCTTAAGTGGGCATCGGGTGCATCTCGGGGTGGACAACGAAAATCTGGAATCGGATTTCAGAATGTCGCAACTATGTTGGATATTGCCGGAATGAGGTTGAAGGGCTTTATGTTCCAGTCCAGTGTCTGGATTTTCATTCCCTGTAGCTGCTGAACTTGCTGGCGCAGTTTTGTGAACTTAGATCGCAACCGAAAACTGCATTAGCAATTGCATCTTCAGGTATTGTTGCCACTTTGTTAGTTGGTGGATAAATGCACATTCAGCAATCAAGCTGTCATTAGATATTCATAAGAAACCAGGCGCAATTTGTAACTACTGGCGTAGCCCCAGGTACAGTGGGCCCCAATATCACGCAGAAATTCTTTTCACACCAGGGATACTTTTACGAAATAAATGTATAATTCTCGTAAACAAATTTATTTAGAGTCATTTGAAATAATTTCACCTGCGTAAAAGCTTTAATTAATTAAGTGGGTACTTTTGTGTTTAGTAGGGTACTTTTCTCAATTTTTCTGCAAATGCGTTTCACGATAATATATCTATGATGAAGTTTTCGTTTTAGTTCTTGATTTTATAGGACAATGGTATGTGAATACTGATAACGGGTGTGACCTATAAGAGTTCTAGGTTTTAGGTTTTGAAGCTACTTTCTACTTTCCTTTGTACTTGCTGTTTGGAAAGGTAAAATCAAAACTGAGCTATGCTGATAATATCCGGAAAACTGGAAGCGTCTTCTTGAATTTAAATTCAATAGTAATTCTCTGAAGCTCTTTGATTAGAATAGATTTCCCTGAACTAAGTTTTAAACAGCTTAAAAATTAATTGCTCTGCAAATACCAGGTATTTAGTTTGTTAACTGTATTCATTCAGTTCGTTTTGTTATGCTCTTTTCTTCTTTACTAGCTGGTATACATTCTTCTTTGACTAGAAAATGCTCACTTACAAAACTGGATAAAAAGTTTCTAATATGAAGTTAATTTACGTTACATTAAAACATAAAAAAGCTTTCTACATATCAACTGACAATAAAAAAATACTGTTCAAATTTAAAAATTATATGGATCTAATAGCAGATAAGAGATTTTTATTGTTATAACTCCTGTGGAATTTTTCGGCTAGCACCATAAATGATCATGTAAAGTAACATTAATTTAAAAGTTTTTGGTAACAATAGAGCAGTTTAAAATCGTGTAAAATAAATTTAATATCTGAAAGTGTAATGCATTCATATTACTTTCTGTTTATTTTGACACACATTTAATTGTAAACTACCAAGAAACGGCATTTTCTTAAATTATAATGGTGGAATTCAATGAAAAATATATTTAAACAATGAGAGTCAGTTAGCAAATGTCTGGCCCCACTTTCTGCCGCTCGAGCTATAAAAGACCATACGTGTAGGGAAGCGTCTTTTGCGATACTCTTATATACGCATAACTGTAGTTGCACGTTTTCTTACAATATTTTGGATCACTGATACTGAAAGTTAGGGGATATCACCGGCTTGAAATAACTTTCACTTTGGGAAGGCCCCAAATCCCGGTGGGGCTGGCAAGTAGTAAGACATTCCACAAAATTATATACACGCAGTTGCACCAGGAAACCAAAACTAGTCAAATCGTTTCCTAAGGTGTATACATTAACGCAAAACATAAAGACATTTAAATTTGGACACTTAACCCTACCCCATTCAGGGTTAAAAAATATTAAATCTTTTGATACTCTTAAACTTATGTCACTTTATGAAAACCTGTATCTGCTTCAAAAACTGTACTTATTTCCTTCAAATAAATACATACATATCTTGAGAAGAATTGGATTTTAAAATATTATACTGCGTATTGGTAGTGCCCTAAGTTGGTGGGGTGTAGGAAAGGGGTTCTTACATCTCAAATTATAAATTGTCACTTGACCATGGTTCAAAATTACGTGATTCCGAAAAGCTTTCATTGAAGCTGGGCAATCACGTTAATATTCACTCCACTCCAAAATGCAGTACCTGTCGTTTATAATTGTGCATGCCAAAAGCGTACTGAAATATCTTGCTTCATTTATTTAAATTATGGCAGTATAATTAACTACGAAAATAATTGCGAGAGAGAGTTTACGTGCAAATGATGTAGTGTGACTGAAAGTTTAAATTTGCTTTACGACTATGCACCGGCCGATAAAGCATTTGGTACGAAAAGATCAATTTCTGCCGTGTCGCGTAAAGTCCGCAAGACCCGTTCCGAATGAGAGTTTGCTCAATCTGCTCCTCTGGAAATAAAGGGATTATGTAGATCACTGGAATTGAATTAGAGCGGCGCGCTGGTAAGAGCAAAGTGTTTCTTCACCAAATAAAATATAGATACTATACTATAAATTTAGCCCCACTTGCATAAAGTATCACCTGCAAGGTAGCTGAAATTTTCTCACCCACTTTGACAAATATCGTGCATATTTTGAGACACGCTACTGAAATATCTTTTATAATTACATAACCGTATTGCATTGCGATATATGGCGAAATATATTACTGGCAAGGAAGTTCATTAAAATCAAATTCAGTTTTGACTTTGCGGTGAAAAGACAGGACAAACATCCTCCTAAACTTTAAATTTACTCTGTATCTCTGCAAGATTTAGAAAAAGGATAAGTCTTTATCTGGTTGGCAAATTTTGAAAATATTACGAATCATAAGCCAAGACTCACTGAAATCTTTGTCAGGTTTGGGATATCAATACTCATCAGGCAGCAAATAACTCCAATGGATTCTAGGTGAAAAACTCTGATCTTCCTTTGCTTTCAATCAAAAGCGCTTTTGTTTACTTTTCTTCCTTTCATTTCTTGCTCAAGTGTGTTACTGTCCCTTAGCTCTGATCTTTAAGACTCATTTTAACAAGAACCTGGGAAATAATTTGGGTTTCTAATGGCGCTTCGAAGATTATTCAACAGAATACCCCAACTTTGAAGTCAACACTGTACTTGGTTTTCGAAATAGGGTCTTTGATTTCATCTTCCGAAAAGTTTCATTTCTCCGTCATAGGTCTCGTATTCTATATTCATTCTGTCTCACGATTTCGTCTTTTAAATTGAAATTAAACTTGGGGTTTACTTTAAAAGGAGACATGGTAGCCTTTTCAAAATAAGCCCTTACATTTCGAGCATACTATAATTCGCGTAAATCAATGATTTTCCATATTCGAGGAATGAGGGTTTCTTATTACAAATTTGTACTCAAGATTTAAATATTTTCCAGTAGTCCATTTTGCTTTTAAAATTAATGCATTACATAACCTTACGAATACAAAATTCCACTTTACCTTCTCATTTAGGAGATAACTTTTAGAAAAGATATTTTAGTAGAATCTTATTTATATACCAAGGCTAAAAATATCCATATTACATATATTCTAGCCTAACTTTTAAAATTTCTACCATTTAAATTAAAATTGAAAGTCTCACTAATTACTAATAATGTTTTTTTCCATCTATCATGCTGTAAAATAAATCCTTCATTCCATTAACAAATAGAAGAGTTCAAATAAAAAAAATAACCATTTTACAATACAGAGATAAATTACAAGGCATAATCAAAAACTTTTTTAATCTTACTTTAGGAAGTATTGAAAAATAGAAACTGAAAATCGTTTAAGCAATACACTTTATGGTACATACAATAAAATACAATTATTTAATACTTAAAATGCACCCGCCTCATATGTCACACCTTCTATTTCAACAAAATATCATGTATAGCTTTTTCACTTCTCAAAGCCTATGAGCATCTAATGTTCGAAGACCTAGACTTCATTTCGGTTTCTTTTATTCGAGCATTACCGGACTGAAAAGCATAAGTGACAGAAAAACAAGTGACCTAATTTACAACCCAGATGTTTCATAATATCCAAACGACCAGCCATTCCGTTATTATACATTACTACTGCCTCATTCACTGCAACATCAACTATTCTCTTAGAAGATCAAGATCCTGATGTTTTAGGGCAGTATTTCCAAACCGTCGAGTTGAAAGACTCATTTGAATTCTGAGTCTTTCCCCCTAAACATTTTTTTTAATAACTTAGGTGAAGATAATTCTGCAAATATTGGTTATACTGTATCCATAACAGAGGTTGGAACAATAATGTTATGTTTGTATGATGAATTTTCTGAGGATTTTGCCTTTTGATAACTACACCATGAGGATGCACCAACCAGGCAGAAGTAATGCATTGGTTCTTCAGCTGTTGAGTGGTAAATACTTGTCGTTTACATATCATCTATGGGTTGCAGTTCTCGTATAACATTTTCCATAGTATATCGTGAATTTATCGTTAATTTACCTGTATCGGAGCAACTTTCCCCACTTATACTTTTGCCATCAGTAGTTTTTCCGAAATGGTGGGTTCTTACTATCCAAAGATAGGCCACTCAAATATGATGAAAATTTAAAAAATACAGTATTCTTTAACCAGAAACCTGAAACTTACAGGCACGTAGGTTTGTTTACATTCCATTTAAAGAGCAAAGTATCTTTAGATATTTTACATTTTCTTGTACAGGGCTTAATAAATAAATATCAGTTACTGATGCGGTTTTGTTTTAAAACGTTCCAAACAGTTCAAATTATTTTTTTAAAATATTTCTGAAAAATCAATAAATTGAAGGTTTAAAGGTACTATGTCCCTTAAGTTTTCATTATTAAAGAGTAACTTTTTCGAATACCAAATAAGGAGTCATTTCCGGATGACCATCTAGTATAGGGCATACTTTTTTAAGGGTTATTTTATATTTTTCGGAAGAATCGCGCGTTGATTAACATTGCCCAGCGTTTTGTGCTATTGCCAAAAAAAATATATATTTTTTCTAACTAATCGAAAACTTGGGACACTTTGGGAATGTTTTGTAGCATCATTTAGAATTAAATGTAATGAATGTTCTGCACAATGAACATAATTGGCATTTGGTGCATGCTCTTTTATAAGAGTTTGCAACCCTCTATATAATCCCGACATAACATTTGCCTCATCATAACCCTGTCCCCTACATTTAGACAAATCAATTCCATATTTTTCGATTACATTTAAAATTTCAGTTTTAATCCCTTGTGCAGTGCAATCGGCTACTGTGACATAAATCCTACAAAGAACTCACACATTTCAATTTCGTTATGTACATTATCCTTTTCTTTTATCTTAATATATCGAAACACTACAGAAAGTTGATCAGTTTTTGAAGGATCTTGTGTAGTATCCATAATAATTGCCAGAAATGGGGCTTTTTTAATTTTCATAACAATATTTTCTCTAACTTTGGTTCCAAGCAAATTAATTATTTCATTTTTAATGGTGGGATTTAAATAATTCCCCTTTGGCTTCACAGAGAAGTTCCTTTAAAACAGGATCATAATTAGATAGCAAGTGTACAATTAATATGAAATTTCCAGATTTGGAATCGTGGCCTCTTAAAGGTAAATTGCAAGCCGCTAAAGTTATAATAACATTAATTATTCGATACGATAAGTCTCGCCAAAAAGTAAATTTACTATTGGTTTCACTATCTAATTGAATGTCAATTAAATTTCCTTGAAGTCAATTGTTATAAGACAAAGCCGAATCAATATGCTGAAGTGAATTTTCATGATCAGTAATACTTTGTGTAAAATTGCTTCTAACTTAAACACCATTAACCCATGCTGAGGAACACGATTTGCATTGACGATCTGCTAACAACCGACAGAAGTGGCAATATGGTTTGTTTAAAATAACTGAATAACACAACCATGGTCTTAATATTTTTATACCGGACTTGTTCAAATATGAATAATGAAAATGTGAAAAGCATCGGTTTGATACTGGATCCTTTGGAAATAGTCCTTAAATGTTAAATGGGCCCAGTTTGAAATTTATTTTTCTTTCGGATTCTGTAAGGATGTCACCAAAATTACTTCTATCTGAAGAAGATATATTAATTGATTCTTCACATTCCTTATGTTACACTTCCTGGTAAACTAACTTAAGCTTTCATAAAACAAACAGATTAGCCAAATTTTTTGTGTCGAGGCATAAAGATGAAAACAGTTTCTTAAAAATGACTTTTTATTAATAATTAAGGATAAAGTCAATGTGCTCGTCACTGGGCGATCAAAAACAATAAGTTGACTAATAAGTACAGTTTAAAAATCCGCAACTACCAGACATCCGATTCAGACAGATATTTCTTACAAGTCTAATATTAAAAACGAATTTATTATTTTAAAAGGGTGATGCAACATACAGTTGCATAGCCAGCTCCAACCGCTCTCTATTTAAGAGTTAAAAACACACTTGAATATTTCCTTTTCTTTTCTCCCTAAAAAATTAACACAACCGAGTTTAAATATGGTTTCGTGATTTGCATTGCAGTTGCTGCCAACCACAAATCACGAAACTTTCTAAGATCGAGGTTCTAATCGGTTGGTTTGATTGAGATCATGGAACGGGATTGGAAAAACAACACAAGGAGACCACAAAATTCGGATCCGAAAAGTAATATTTCGCATGGTTCTTTTTAAATGTCTATTAACTTAGAATATTTGTTACATTTTACTTCTGTAGACTCTGATTCATGTGCTTCAAAAGGTTCTAAGAATATAATAAAATTAAATTGCTTCCATATTCTGGGTCATCAGCCAACCTACAAAAATAATCATTCGAGTCCTATTAAATCTCTAATTGTTACTCATTAAAATTAAGACATTGTGAGAAATTTACTATAGAAGTTTCGATAAATATTCATATTTTTAATGCGAATGTTCTATTTTGCACAAATATTGTAATAAATACATTTTTATTCCTAAATTATTTTGTTCTGTTATTTGTTAACTGACATTGTAAGTTGATTCGAACACAATTAGCAAACGTAGCAAATACACCCATAACTCAGGGTGTCTTTCTATAGCCAAAGATGGATTCTATGTGTTAGTAGCGGCTTATTCTTATACTGGTAACGTGAATGCTCTTATTCATTCATGAATATTCTTACATATAACATGACTGCATATTACAATATATAAAAATATCACAAATTATACTCTATTTCGTCTAAAGGCTACACAGTAATCTTTTCCAAAAACTTTTTGAAGGTAGTAATATTAAAAGTAATTTATGTGGTTTGTTATATCAGATTATAATATTAAATTGATTCTCTCAAAATAAGAAGTCAATTTGTCAAGCCATTATTTTAAAAACATAACGTTATAATTTTTTTAATCTTTTATAAAGTACTCAATTCTTAAATTTATTTATTTTAAGTGATTTTTTTCTTAAATTATTAGAAACAAAACTAGTATGTAATTCAAATTCCGGTTTTCACTTTGTTGGATTTCAATAATTATTTTTATATCTTAACCTGAAAAAAATGCAAAAATTTTAAAATATTAATTTTAAACTTTTAAAAAAAAATAACTGAGCTTTCACCAAATTCCCATATACTTTTCCATAAAATCTTACTCACTTATATTAACTTTTTAAAGGAAAATATCACAAAAAAGGGGTTTCAAAGAAAAAAAATAATATAAAAAATTTCAATTTCTACTTAGATCAACAAAAAAATTTTTATTTTGTATTTTTTATTAAATATTTACACAATTAATATACATATGACAGAACCCCAACATCAAGTGGAAATTAATTTTTTTTAAATTATCTTTAAAAATTTTATTGTACCCCAAAACAATCTGTATATAAAATATCGTTAAAACCAATGTTTTAAAAAACTGAAAAAAAATCTTTTAAATTTTTTGCCCCAAACCCAAAAAATAAAAACCCATCGTCTTTTTTTAACTCTTTAAACAATTAGTTATAAAAAATTTTATTTTTTACCTAAAACAATAGTGTAAGAAAATTGCAGCTCAAACGGCGCTTTTAAAAATTTATAAAAAACCCATATTTTACCAATCCCAAAAAATGTCCCGTCCTGATTTGTAATTCTTTGAAAATTAGTTTAAATGAATTATTTTTTAAATTTTTAATTAAATTACTGTTTTTCATCCCAAAAAAATCATGTATATAAAATTTCAGCTCAATTGAGTCTTTAAAATGTATTTTTTGTAACGATTAAAAATTTAAAAGATAAATAAATAAATTGCAGGGGGGGGTAATGTAGGAATTGAAAAAAAAAAAAAAAAATGGAAAACACTTTTTTAAAAAAAATTTTTTTAATTTAAAAAGACATAAAACTAAAACTATTAATACCTTGCAAGGTTCTAATTTTTTTTTAAACATGTTACTTTTCAATTTATGTAAAAAAAAAAGTTTGAAAAAACCAAAACCAAAAAACAGCTATATAAATAAAAGAAAAAAAGGTTCTGTGATTAAAGAAAAATGAAAACCACACAACACATTTCAGTTCATTTTCTCAAAACGCTATTGTAAATTGGAAACCTTTATCAAATTTCAGGTATGATAGGTCTTGAAACTGAAGATAGCGATTTCTACTTAGCTCAAGTACTAACAAATGCTTTATATACACAAGTAAAGGTGAATAATTTATTATTTCAAATATTATCACATCTTGTCCTATGCTGAAACAATATGTCTGAGCTCTTGATTTTATTTTAATTACTGAAACAGGTATAAATTTAAGATTCATGATAAATGTATGCAATTTTTAAAATACGTTCTTAATTTCATAAACATGGCTTGGAATATTCCTTTTTTACATTACAAATATAGTATCTATTTTGCGTGTTTCTACACGGCGTTTTATGTAATGTTTCAACCGTGTAAGACTCAAGTCGGATTAATAATAAACTCTATAATACAGTGTAAGTAAATAATGAAAAAAAAAAGTCTTACCTTTACAATTCAAATACTTATTGATTGCTGAAAAAAAGATGATATTTTTAGAAACGTTATCTTCGTGTTTTTTAATTTTTCCTTTTAAAGCGCCCCTAGGTTCGCTCACAGTTTGAACCACTTAAATAATAACAACGAAAGACATAGAATGAACAGAGTGAAATGAAAAGCAGACCTCTCTTATATCGGTAGGCTGTTAGAATAACTCGTTTTAGAAAGCACTGTATTTTGTTCAAAGAATTTCGCACCACGAACTAGCTATTATATGGGACAATTAAATGGAGAGTGACAAAGCCCTACCTTTTCTCGGAAGGAAAGACGGCTCTCAAACCCTTGCTGACCATGAATGCACATTCGGCTTTTTAGACGTTATACAAATAAAAAAGAACCGAGATAAATAAAATCTATTATTCACTTTCATTGCACTCTAGACAAATTTCCGAATAAGTTCCAAGCCTTCGTGTAGCTTTTGTATCAACAGACGAATGGAGATTGTCATTTACAAGCAAACAACATTCTTTTCCATTCTAAGCGTTATCTGCATTTTACTTTAACCAATCTTTTTGACGAGGACTTTACATAGGAATTTTTCAGTCGCCTTTCCGAATCTATACCACTCCTTGTTTTCTAATTATTTTGAGTAAAGCGACATCTGCTTTTAAGGATTTCTTATTGAGGGAACAAAGATGTAAAGTTGATGGAAAAATTTTAACCGTTTGAAACCAGTGATAGACGTTTTTTTAAGAGTGAAAAGGAACTATGTTAAGACTAATGAGATAACATGTTATGACTTTTTGCTTACACGTGTTGGGGCCCCTGTAGCTTGGAGGCCCCGTATCATTGATACGGCGGTAGCTACGCCCCTGTTCGTAACACTAAAAAAAATGTGTGCGTGTATCAGTGTGAACGTGTGGTAGAAGTTAACTTCTTTGGCTTATATGTATTGAATCGTATAATAAAGTTTTATTTTGAAGTAATCTTATATATATAATTAACAAATTTATTATCATCATTATTATTCCAAACTGCATTTAAAAAAATAATTAGGATGGAAAAGGTATAAGTATAAAGCAAATTTTCATTTTCAATACATAATTCTAAAAAGATTTATTGTACACATTTATAGAAAAGTATCATTGTTATTAGTCTATTTCCATTATTCTTATGGGTGTTTCAGTTCATAGTTTCGTTACCAAATGCTTGTGGTAGCTAACATAAGAAATTTAGGTTTTGCACTCAGTATCATTTAAGAATCTCGAAAACCCTGCATGAATCGAAATATTTGATATTGCCGTTGATATCATTTAGTTATTTTGTAGAGATAAGGCGAGATTGTCTTTTTGCGTCTTAATTTTTCCCCTATTTGAGGTAAATATGGATACTCATTAACGTAATTGTTAGTGTTAAATAATCTTATCCGAGGACACATTGTTACTTCCCACAGTACAAACACGAGATTCAATCAGAGCTTTTCCATTTCATAAAAGTTGTTCTCCGTTTCTAAATTTTTTAAGTATAGAAGAAAATTGTTGTTTTGGAAGCATGACTTCAAAAAATTTTTAGTTTTCGTCAAAAAAACCCGGTCCAACGATGGGGTCTTTTGGGTTGCATAGATGGAGTAAAAAGAACGGGGGAAAAATGACGTGAATCCCCTAAAAATAATATCTTCCCAGAAATTCGACGGGGAAATTTCCCAGTTTTTTTTTTAAACTGGAATCAATCTTCAAAAATAATTGACGTGATCATACTTATCTCATCAATGATGAAGATTTTTATGTATTTAAAAAGGTTCTGTTTGTGGAGCGTCCAGCATGTAAGGGAAAGTAATCTTGATAAAAAAATTTTTAAAAGTTTCATCAATAGTCGTTCTTGAAATATACGCTGTTTTTCAACGACAGTATCCATCATCGTCCGTATAATGGTTATATATTTCCATAAAAAAGTTTAAGCGAACTTTTTGCCGCACCCGGCGGGGGCCGGGTAAAAAATATTTGAAATGGGTTCGATCTGATGAAAAAAGATGCGTAACTAAAGTAAAAAATCCTTCTTGTTTTTTTTATATTCTCTTTAAATTTTTAAAATCTTCATTGGGCATTAAATTTTTCTCTTTTTTTTAATAGGTCCCTTTTTAGTAATTTGCTAAGTAGATATCCATTATTGTTTTTCATTCGATTTTTTTTTTCCCCTAAATTTGACGATTTTTTTGTGATCGTCTCCTTTTTTTTTTTAAATTTTAAACCCCCGAAAATATGAAGTGGACGTGATAAAGCAGATGTTGATTGCTAATTTGGCACGAAACTGATTTTCGTCGCTACACCCTTGGCTTTTCGTAAAATCACTCTTTTTATTAAAGATTTATTTTTGGGGCTTAATTTTTTTAAATTAATGGCAAAATTTCCCCATCGATTGAAAACAACGATAATTTTTTAAAAAAATTTAAAAAATAATCTATAAAATTCTCTTAAAATGGCTAATAGATGAAAAACAAACAAACAAAAAAAACTTTAAAAGTCGTAATTTTTAAACCATTTTTTGAATCTTTGTACAGATTATGGATAATAGTATTCTACATACGGAAAAAGGTTTTTTTTTTATTAAAAAGGGTTTTTATTTTTAAAATTTTGGGGAAAAAAGAAAAAAATTTTCTGCATTTTTTTTAAATGATTGATTCTAAAAGAGAAAAGCATGAACATTTTTAGGATAGATTATCAATTCATTAACGCGAAAAGAAATTGAAAGGGAACGATTTAGAAATCATTTTCATAAAAGCGTATCAATTTTGAATCATTTAAAAAAATGTAAAAATAAAAAAAATATCACTATTTTGTAAAAAAATATATATATATATATGTTTTCCCCACATATCTTTGGGAAAAAATTATTTTTTGGACCTGGTTTTTAAAAGCACAAACTGAGGTCAGAAAAAAATTCCCTCTTAAAAACAGATATAAAAACAAGGTTTTCCCCAAATTTTTAAAAATTTAAAACCAAATAGGAAACTTTTAATACAAAATTTTTTTCTGGGGCTTACGCGGGAAAACAATGCATTTTCTGACACCCAAAATCCAAAAAACAAAAAATTTAAACGGTAAAAAACCCCAAACAAATCCTCAGATGTACCCCCAAATAGAGGCATCTTGCAATAACGTTAATAATAATGTATAATTCCTCAAATTGGGCCCTTTCAATTTTTGGTTCTTGGAACGCAAAGGGTTTTTGCAAAAACGTAATGTTTAAAATTACGTATTTTCCCCAAGAAAGCATTTTCCCCAGAATATTTTTTCTTTTTCAAAAAAACCCCCCCGAGCCCCCCTCACCACTTTTTAAACCCCAACTCCACCTGCTGAAACGATAGGAACAAGCTCTCTTTTTCAAAATTAAAACCACAAAGCCTTTGTCTCCCCCCCCCCCCCCCCATGGAGGCCATTTTAATTTTATACAAACCCCCTCCGAAGATGACCAATTTCCATTAAAAGTGTTTATTTTCCCCCCTTCATCTGACGAAAAATTTTTGTTTTAAATGGGAAGAGTATTTTTTCCCAAAACCCCAGTAATTGTATTTTTTTTGGTGTTTTTTAACGCCACCCACAATGAGGAAATTTGTAACGAAAAAATACTAAACAGGGGTAGGAAATTTTTTAACTTTTGCCAATATGTTTAAACTTAAACATAGCTCTTCCCCTACCCAAACTAGATTTGGTTATAACTCGCAATACAATAGATTTTCGCTCTTTTTAAAAAATTTCTCCCACCCTTTTACGACCAACTCAATCAGCGATCCCCGTCAGATCACAACCCTGTTTTCCTTTACTTTAACTTCAAACTAGCAGAAGAACCCCAAACCCCAAAGGGATTTCCAAAACCCCCTGGAATGTTTTTAAAAAACCAATTTAAAAAAATACTTCCTTTTGACTATCATCCAAAAAATATCAATAATACCAACGACTTAAGTGAAAAAATCGCAGAGTTCACCGACGCGGTTCACCCGAAACTCATAGCCACGCCTCCCCCCTAAAAAACGACCCCGAAATTTCCCACTCCACCACAAAAAACCGCTCGAAAAAGCCAAAAACTACTTTCGTAAAATATCATCAGACCCCAACCCCCTGTTTTCAAAACACACTACAACAAAGCACCCCCCAACCCCAAAAAAAATTTAAAAAATTTACAAAAAAACACCCCTGGCAAAAAGACTGGAAGCACTCAACACCGCAGACAATACCCTTTTTGGGAACGCAAAGTTTTTTAAAAATAAAAGGAAAAAAACCCCTTTTAAGTTTTTAACAGGTACGGCCATAAAGGGAAAACAAAAGATTTAGCCCCCAAATATAAAAAATAACTTTGTTAAAAAAAGACCGAGATAACGATGAATATACCCAAAAATGATGAAATAATCTCCACCACTGAAAATTTTAATTTTTTCTTTCCCCCCCTCCCTTTTTTTCCCTTTGAACCTGCACTTCCTGATGAAATTATTCACTAAAATTGCATGTTAACCCCAGAAAGGCCCTGGTAAAGACGCCATCACTAACCGATGTTAAAAAAATTTTTAAAAACCTTATTCTAACTATTCTCATTAATAAAAATTTAAAAATTTCATCATTTTTCCCGACAACTGGAAGGAAGCCATTATTTTCCCAAATTTGTAAACCAGACAAAGACCCAAAATTAGTACTAGTTACAGACCAATTTTTCTCTTATCAAATTTTGGGAAACTAAAAAACTTTTTATTCTACACAAAAATGAAAACATTCATTAACGATAATAACCTTCTAAAACCCAACCAATGTGGTTTTTTCTTTAAAAAACTCTCTACCTTACATCCGTTTTACAACTAACTGAAACGTATCTCGGAAGGTTTTTAGAAAAGGAAAAGCACAGGAGCTGTATTTCGGATATCCAGAAAACCTTTGACCGTGTTTGGATTAATGGTTTACTTTCAAACTAATATCCTATAATCTACCCCCCCCCTGATTCACCTCATTCACTCATATCTAACCAACCGCTCCTTTAAAATTAGAGTTAACGAGTCGTTATCTAACTCTCACAATGTCTCTGGAGGGCCAAAGGGAGCTTGTCGGTCCCCCTTTTTTTCAATCTATACATAAATGATATTTTCCCAAATTCTCCACTAAAAAACAACCTTTTCCCCCGACGGGCACTACCATCCTTAAAAATACAAAAAAATTGACAACTATATCCTACGCATTAAACAAACACCCCCCCTTACAAAACTACTATGATAAAAAAGGAAAAACAGCATCAACGTTGAAAAAACTACAGCCATTATTTTCACAAAAAAACACCCCTCTGCCACCACCGCTCAAAAATTTTCAACAAACAGATCCCCCGGTCTCAGGAAGCCAAATATCTCCCGGGAAATTTTTTTCGATTCTCACCTTTTCCTGGGAAAAAACATTTTCTCATACGCTCGCGAATAAGTTCCGGGAAAAACATGTTTAAAATTTTTACCCCTAATAGGCCGGAACTCATATTTAAGGGATAGAAAAAAAAAGTGCTTTCTTTCAGCCCAAGCGGCCCTTAAAGCTTACGCTTGTCCAGTTTGGGGGTATGCTGCCAATACAAACATTAATAAACTTGATACCCTGCAAAACCCTTTTTTAATTTGTAAAAGCTTCAAAAATTTATGCCAATGACGACAAAACGCAATGCCTTTAAAATTTGCTTTAGAACCTTTACATAAAAATATTGAATCAACTTTTTTTAAAGCTCTACCCATACCAAAAATTCCCAATATGCAAAATTTAATTCCCTTTCACCCCCCAAAGATAATACTAAAAAAGGGCCCAAAAAGAAAAACCTTTTTGGGCTCTTTCAAAACCCCCCCTTTTTTTTTAATGCAATAATTTTTTTTGATCTCAGTCTCTATTATTTAACTTTCATAATTTTTTGTCAATATTTTTTTTTTCTCCTTCTTCCCACTGGACAAAAAGCCTCCCCATGAACTGTATCTTTAGCCCCCCAGCCAACCGGGTCAATTTTAAAACTTTCCTTTAAAACAGAGAGAAGTCTCTAAGCCTCACCCAAGTCAAAAATTTTCCCAACTTTCCCAAACCCAAAGAAGTACTGGGGAAACCACGCCTCCCGAATTCCATCGCCCAAAAAAAGCCGTTGCCACTAAGAAAAGGAAACCCCCTCGGGGTCCCCCCTCATAGACTTATCATGATATGGGGTTGAGGACTGTCTTAAACCCGATGCCTTTTTAAAAAAACGCCCCCAAAAAATGATCCTTTTCCGATTCTGTAAATTTTTAAATTTTTTTTTCTGAGATAACGTTTTTTTAAAAGCGGGGGAAGGGTCGGAAAATTTCATTCATTTCTTTTTAAATTTCGTTTCCGCAACGGTAACAAAAAAATTTTTCCCCTGCCATAAAAAGGGAAATTTTAAAAAAACTGAATGGTATGGAAAATTTTGAAAAGGGGGTTTCCCCTATAATTCCCCCATAAATGTAGTACCATGATCCCCCAAAAAATTAAAAGAATTTTTCAAGATTTAAAAAAAACAACGAAAAAAAGGGGGTGCTATCCTTTCCAATTTTTTCTGGCGATTTCCGAAAGACATTGCAGTTATTTCTCGCCCCTACATTTTTTCCGAGATTTAAAAACAAGTTTTAAAAAAACGCCGGGGGAAACGTCAAGACACTTCGATTTTTTCATGAAAATGAGAGTCCCAAATTTCAAGATTAACAATCAGCACAAATATTTTTCCCCTAAGTTGGGTAAAAAAAAGATAATTAGGGAACCATCCTAAAACATAATAAAAAATTTAAATTTTCTGTAGTGTTGTTCAGGCAAAAAAATTAATGGATTGAGCGTGTCTTCCCGGATATTCTGAATAATTATCTGAATAATGATTGGCCCTGTAATCCTGTTACTTATGCCGATAATATGTTGATGCTGACGAAATAAACTGCCAGATACGGATTTGTTAACAGGTGAGAGATTTACTGCCTTTTAAATACAGCGACATTTATTGTTGAGGGAAAAAAACCCAAATTTTCCGATTTTTTAAATTTCGGGGTTAATGAAAAGCCCCACCACACCATCTTCGGCTGAGGATTAGTTATTTTGCTGCGTTACTGAAATCTGACTAGATAATGCAACGGTAATTTTGGGTGCAAAAAAATTCCGGGGAAACTTTTTGGCAACCATTTTTATTGAAAAAAGTTTAAAAGAGAATTTTCCTGTTGCAACGTATTCCATGATATCATTAGAATTTTCCCAAATACCATTAAAAGGTTTTCAACCCTTTGGGGCCCTTTCGTAATAAATCGTTTAGCCATAGATAAATTTCAAAAACGAACAATGTCCATTTGGACCTTGGACTTAGAAAATCCATGTTTCCCGCATGTGCAACTATATGTTGCATGCTGACGTGTGGGGAAACCGTTGAATAGCAAAAGACATGTAACCGAAAAATGTTGCACACCGTATAGCTATTAATTATATTAAATATATTTTTTGTTATAATTTAAAGTGGGGAAAATAATATTGAAAATGCTATGTATAAAATCACCGTTATTCACCACATTTATAAAATTAAATCTTAATTGTTGTTACGTAACAGTTTCATAAGTAATTCATGCAAATCTTTGAAAGGAATAAAAAAAAAATGAAAACATATCTTTTTTTTTAAAAACCCCCTTTTTAAAGCGAAGATTAATTTATTGATTGAAAGTTTTAAAGAAGCTAAACGTTAAAAAAACAAAATTTTAAAAAAGTGTTTTTTGATATATCTTTCTTACGCCCTTACGAACAGTGGGGGGGGCTATTGGCTCCCGGAAACGTTGGGGGAAATTCATTTTTACGGAAAATATTAATTTTTAAAAAATAATTTTAAAAAGAATTTTTTTTTATCACTATATATAAAAATTTAAACGTTAAAAAAATTTTAATTTTTAATGCCAGTTTTTTTTGTTGTTGAAAAAATGTGCAGATGCTATTTTGTATAAAAAAATTAACAAACCATTTAGAATGTCTTAATTTTATTATTTTATTTTCCATAAATAAGTACAAATTTTTTTTGCCAGACATTAATTCGTTTGTTTTAATAGCCAGGCCATTTTTGGGGGTAGTATACCGCATTTTGCCTGTCGTTAGAGTACAAGTGGCAAAAATAAGTAGGCATTAGAAAAGACTTATTTAAATATTTGAGTATTCGAAAAAACTTTTTTATTTTTATGTTTTTGATGATGAATATAATAAAAAATATTTAAATTGTTATATTAAAATAATAATTATTATTTGATTAAAATATTTTTAACGAAAGGGAAAACATCGTTTTTTAAATATCATATAAATTTAATTTTAACTGAATAAAATGAATTTATAAAAAATAAGGGAAAAATTGCCATTGATACAATAACAAAATTCTCATTTCTATTTATACATATTATTTTTAGAAAATCAGAATCTATTTTTCCCTGAAACATGTATTTTCAATCAGTAATAGTGTTACAAAAAACTGATGCATCTCCATAGTCATCATCGTCGTCACTGCTTCCATTATTATCAATATCATCATCATTATCATTATTGTGTTTTGGTTTTCTGGTAGTGTTGGTTCTGGAGCAAAAAATTCACAATCGGGTTATCATGGTTTAAATAATAATTTACTCTTTCGATTTATCATATTATAAATAATACTTTACTTTTTATGATAATGTCAGCAACTGATGATGGAAACTGCTCCCCAGCAAACCAAACGAAATCATATTTACCATCATTAAGGATGCACCCGGAAGCTGAAGGCGATAAAGATGATGGTGTTTTTAAATGAACATTTTTCCAAAACATTGTCACATACCGCACTCACAATAAATGCTGATATAATTCAGCTTTGCATGGTGGTAAGCTCGAGGAATCGAAGCTTCGACCTTTGTTTTTGAAATTATTATTGGGTTTTTTCAATTGATAAGTTTTGTAAAATAGACAGAAGTGAACACCATTAACATTTAAAGAGTTAGGCACGGCATACATATGACATATAATTTTTTCCCAATGTGGCAAATGTACGTTCAAGTTCATCTTCATCGTCAGTTATAAAATAAGTTTTAGGAAAAATATTAATTTTTTTAAAACTTTTGAATGATGAATTCGATTGAATCTGCCACAAACCACCATCTGGTAAACGTCCTAAGAAAAGGAAGTTTACTGGTAATATGCATAGCATACGAGGTGCAAAGCTGTACACAGTGTGGATGAATCACTAAACAACAGTGCATCTGGAAAAAAGATTCAGTTGCAAGATGTTGATTCATCTTTTTTTGAACATGATGACGGTTTTGATGGCTATAGAGAGAGGGTTTGATAAAACTATTATGTTTACAAACACTCAAAACTTTGCTTTTTGCAAAAAATGTGGTGGAGATATTGAACTCACAGAAAAATGTGTTAGAGGTTTGTTTAGTGTTTTTTTGATTGAATGCAAGAACTGTAAAGACTTATGTTCGTTTAGAAATTCTTCTTCAGATTTAGCGATTTTTATCTAAATGTCATGATGAGATATCGAATTCATTCTAAAATAAATAATAATTCCGAAAAAAGTATCTTGGTGACCGCTTTTAGTCGCCAAAATAGAAGACCACCAAGTGGCCCCATATACTACACTTTGACCAAAAAATTCCACTTTGACCAATTGATTGTGTTCAAATATACATGGAACGGTTTGCAAACATGGAATGCATATATCGCGGCATTTGGCTACATCTTTTAATTTGATGTAAATTGCCTACGGAAAAAAGCGTGGGTACCAAAAAAATAAACATAAAAATTAGTTTTATCAAGGATTACTAGATATTTCAACCAGTACACTAACCGTTTGTGCAGATCAGACGGCCATTCTAATGTTAACGTCAGATTTTAAGGAAATTTTAACAACTATTTCGTCGAACAGTAACGTAGAGAAGTCAAATATAATCATAATCTTCACTTAATAAAAAGAAACAAATTTAGTTTAAAATTACAGAAAAAACATAATATAATATATAAACAAAATCGTAAACATCCCCGTTAAAGCTATCAGAATGTTGCCAAGACTACAAAACAAAATTTGAGTTGTTGAAAGAATAGTTTTAAAAAAAATGATTTATTCTAAAATTAATCCCCCAAAACCCTATCAAAAAAACAAAAAATAGATAAAAAATGACAAAATAATAAACATAACCGTAGTTGAAATATGTAATAATTCGGAAAAAACTATGTGTGAAGTTTAAATGTTCGCATTCAGAGAAAAACGTGACATCATATGACGTCATAACACCAAAAAATCACTTAGAAATTAAATTTTAAAAAATTTAGGGAGAATTTCGAGAGGAAAAGTACATGAGAACCTGACCGGATTTAAATGCAACGCTATGTCAAAATTTCAGATTAATCGATGAAGAACTTCTTGAGTTATGGAAGCGTACACAAACCAACATAACATTTTTATATATATAGATGTATCAGTTTTAATTGTTTGCATTTTGGTTTTTCATTGGTTTATATGTGTTAAAAATTTTTAAATAAATTGTGTGATAATCTTCGAAGTACTTCTGGTCAATATAAAGAGTCACTTAACATGCCTTACAGACTATAGTGATATTTTTTTATTTTGTAGATTTTTTTTCGCACAATATAAGCACACCTTCCTCTTTTCTTTGTGTCAAATGGCCAATGAGAAAATGTATTATCATTTGTCTTAACTTTTTTTGTTAATGAAGGCTCTGCATTTTTATTTTTCCTATGAGAGATGTAATTAAATTCATTCTAAATTCTTCTAAACTGAATTTTGACGCAGTTTGGCATGATTTAAATAGTAGAAAATCATTCAGAACAACAATATCGATAAAGCTGAAGAATAATTTTTTTGTCCATTTTCTAGTTCATCTTTCAAAAGTGTAGGTGGATGCCATACAGTCTCCTAAATCAACATATCCCATATTCTTATACTAATCTGCCACAATTTTGGCTTGGTAGTTATTAATTTGTCTTTTTCGCATGCAGAAACATCACCACCATTTTTTAAAAATTTTTTTAATCTTTTTCATTCTTCAATGATAAATTCGTTTCGGGGGCTGTGCATATTGGTCAGCATATATACCTGCCTCTTATCTTTCCAGTACAATGCTGTCATTCCATTAGAAAATTTCATGACAAGATCCCCTTGTTTCATTTAACAAGGAGCAAGATCCTGTGGAAAATGTTTTCCATCGTTTTTTTTTTATTAGATCCTACAGTTCCACAGGAGTTAATCATTTTTTCGTTTAAAAGATCACGAAAAAGTTCCGGCGAGAAAAAGAAATTATCCGTAAAGACTTTGCGGCCTTTATCTTTTATGCAATCTGTCATTGTATATACAACATTATAGGAAGCAAATGTTGAAAGGTTTTATTTTTTATCTGTATTCCCTCTCCTAGCTACCACACCAATGGATGGACGTTTGAGCTGTCGATATATTTAACGTGCACCGCTCTTCTACACAGCAGATCTTCAGCGGTACTAGACTCGAACTCCTGACACGCCAGTCACGAGTTCGTTACCTTGACCACTAGGCTTGTGACGAAACTATCCGAGTGTTTTCATTTTTATTTTTTTTTTTTTTTTTTTGGAAATTTTTGAGCTATCAATTCGCGTTTACTCTCAACCATCCCTTTGAAGAAAAACCCTTGATATTTAAATTAAGTTTGCTATACATAGCCTGAGCTTTCAAGCTAGAGAGAGAGAAAGATTAAGGAAATTGTGCTACTGATAAGGTATTATAGTATTTTGTATCGTACTTCAAATATTTGATAGGTGAAAGAATTAAAATGACGATTGGTCACTTAAGTTTAACAGTGTTAAGGGGACTCCAAAATGTACGAAATGGTTAGAGAAATTTTTAAAAACACATTATTAGGCAAAACTTTTGCTGAGAACGTAAATTACTCTTTAAAAACCCGCCGAAATGTAGAAATGTCGAAATAGTTAGAAAATTTTAAAATTACGAAAAATACATATATCCTTGCCCAGAATTTTCGACGCCATATTTCAAACTTTATTACAATGTTGCAGATGGCGCCACGTGTATGCAATCTTATACAAAATTTTTAAAAACGTTACTTTAGAATAAAATTACCGCATAAACTGCTAAAATAAATTATTAATACTATATTTTATGAAAAAGAATATTTTTTTCTCACGAATAATGACTTTCACTTCAAAAAATTTAAATTTTGCTTGCTTTTTTATGAAAAATGGGCGGGTTTAAAAAAAAGAACCCTAAAAAATACTCATGAGATGCCCCTGGGATCCCTTTGGGAAAACAACGGTCAAAAGGGCCGAGATCAGCACGTTGTCTCTGCTTAAATTTTAAATGACCGATAGAGGGGAAACGTCTGAACAGGGCATGTGGGGGTGGGGGGAGGGGGCTTATTTTTTTGCACTGATAGTGGGGTGATTCTACAACAGTGGTTTTTAAACTTTTTCTCCAAAGTCTTTCTTTTAAACGTTTTCTCTCTACTACAGGGTGGCCAACTTTTTTGGGGAAAAGTACCACAATATGATAAAAAATAATTATGAGTGCCGCTTTTCCTTAAAAATACCAAAAGGGTTACTATGGAAATTTTTTTGTAAATAGCACATTTTTTTTAATCAAAAAAATTTAAAAATAAAGAATAAAGGCTTTTTGTTAATAAACTTTTACAGGTTCAATTCGTCAAGTTAGGTACAAAAAAAAAGTAACTTGAAACATTTAATTTTAAATAATTATTAAACAGTTAGTATTTACTTAATGTGGCTTTTGAATTACTCTTTCTTTTTTTTTTTACCACGTCATCTATATTAGGTTTAACTTTTGCAGATGCTACCAAAATTAGGTTATTATAGGTGCACACATTGTGACGTCTCTCGCGTCTTTCTGCTAACATAACTCCTATGTTCTTTGACGGCCACGATTAATGGCAAAACTTTTCCAACCCAATACCAAGAAGATAAACAAAGATATTATGCAAATGAGATATACTATAAAAGGATAGAAGCTTTGATGATAAGATATAGCGCGTCAAGCTTAGAGATAGTTTAGTGTGGAATCATTCTGATCGTTAGTGCGGCTAGTTTAAAGATAGCTTAGTGTGTAGTCTTACAGATCAAGAGTTAGCAGTCCGAGAGCTTTAGAAGGAATAGAAGCCTAATATAAAGAAGTCGGAATCCTCTTATTCAAAGTGAATTATAGCTATCTCTCTTTAGGTAAAGGAAGGAGATCTGAAAAAGGTAATATTTGATATAAGTAATTAGATGAATAGGATTATTAATGATAATTGAGATAAAGGATCTAGTTGCGTGATCTGACTTAAATACAAGGTTTAATTGGGTGTTGACTCTCACTTTAAATTAAAATTGTCAAATTAGAATTTAAGTAATATAAGTTATTCTTAATAAAAGTTGTATTAAGAACTATTATGTCTCATCATTTTGATAATCCCACACCTCTAGCTTACGCGGAACCGGCACGACATGGTCATCACAGGATGGCTATGTCGCAATGGCACCAGACATATAATTCTGGGTTAGGTAATGTAGGTGGAAATACTGTTCTACCTGAAATGTACTTTTTCAGGGTCAGAGAACATTGCAAATTTTATAAGAGTGTATCGATAATAACATACAGTTACTTGAAATCCCAAGTAATCTGTCATGTGCTTACTTAAAAAAGTCATCTCAGGGGAAGGGCTCAAGATTGGTATTCGATATTTGGTTCGTTGTTAGTGCAAAATACAGCCACGGATTTTGCGCAGCTCAAGCACAATTAGAAGAGGAAAGCTTTTCCCGCGGTCAAAAATAAAGAAAGAACTACAGTCCGCAATTTTATGCTTCAGCAGGGAAGAAATCAGGATCCTACTGATTTCGTGTATAGATTACTAAAAATAGAGAGAAGTTTAAATTAAGAATGTCCCAAGAAGCAGACTTGGTGGATCATATTTTAGTTCGACTCGAACCACAGATACAAGACTATGTGGAAGTCAGAAATCCACAAACACGATACAACTTTTAGAAGTCTTGGCTAAATTCGAAGAGATATTCTTGCAAATTACAAAGGGGTTATCAGAACGATAATATAGAAAGACGAGGTCAAAATGCGCATGGGGTACTATTTTGAAGCTAATGGTAGAAACTGGAGGAATTCTGAAATAAGACGTAGACCAAATAACGGTAGAAATGGTTTTACGAGAATAGCCGTCAAAATAATAGAGGGTTTCGAGAGGAATAGGTTTAATAATAATGATCAAAGATTCAACTTAACAGGGTTACTCATTTCGAAATGAGCGAAATGATAATTTTAATAAGGGGACCATGAAATATAGGGGTTCAGTGAAAAGAATTTCAATCGAGGCGATAGGAAGCAAAGGGGACGATTAAATATTGTAAGGTTAATGATCAGCCTCAAGGGATGTCGACAAAGAGACAATTAGACTTTCTCCGATATCACCCGTAGAACTCCACGTTCCTATTTTTGGTAAAATAACACACATTTTTGAAGCGCTATGGGACACCGGAGCAGATAAATCATTTTATATCGGAAGAAGTATATAAGAAATATTTTTCTATAAGCAAATTAAAAAATCGCGAGCAGGTAATAACAGCACAGGTGCGAAATGCCAAAACAGGGGATTGTAGAGATTGAATATTCGGATCAGACAATTCGAAAGGAATTGGTCATTTCATGTGTTGAAAGATTTAGAGAATACCCATGTATTCTAGGTATCGATTTCATAAGTGCGTCCAAGAATCGTATTAGATTTTGATCAAAAATCATTTGAAAATTCAAAATTCACTGGTTGAAGATAATAAGGTAAATAAAAGGGAATTTACACGTTAATGGGTCAGAAATGAAGTTAAATATGGTGGGTAATGTTTTACCGAAAAAGCATGGGAAAAATATAATTGGTGATAAAATTAATTGTGCCATAATCAGGGATTTAGTACTTACCTCGCGGGAACAATTAATAACACAACAGAAAAATGACCCAGAATTAGGTCATATCTATAGATATTTAGAAAACCGGAAGATAACTCGGTTAATGCAACGATATGTGAGAATTGGTCCCACGATTTCCGTTTAATTGAAGGATTGTTATTTTATGCAGTACGCAACGTCATTAGGTGAAATGCGTGTATACATTCCAAAATCTTTAAGGAATGAAATAATGAAGAGAGAATTTCATGACAAACCAATTCACTGGACACTTAGGCAGATTTAAAACATTATCATAAAATTCGGGACGTTTGTTATTTCCCGTACATAGAAAATTCATTTGATCAATAATGTCTCTACATGCCATATGTGCCAAGTTAATAACTATAAAAACGCGTTACCAGCTGGTCGGTTAAATCCAATTATATCAAATTATCCGAATGAGATAGTGACGTTAGATTTATTAGGCCCGTGGCCTATATCGAGAATAAGACGTAACCTTTATATTTTGGTAATAACCGATCATTTCAGCAAATGGGCTGAAATTATACACACTAAAGGCACACTCATCTCGTATAATAGCGGATATTTTTTTTGATAACTTTTATATCGCGTTATGGGCTCAATAAAATTAATAAGTGATAATGGTCCCCAATTTATATCCGAGATTTTTGAGCACTTAGAAGTGAAAGGTAGGCATAAGGCATGCAAGAAGACTGTTGCATATCGACCACAAGCAAATCGGACTGAAAAGAGTTGAAAATCGAGATATAGATTGCAAATGATTGCAAATTATGTTAATGATCAACACGATGGCAGGATCAATTCTTACGTGAGTTTGCTTACGCTATTCGTACGGCGGTGGAATGAAACAACAGGGGAAAAACACCGGCTGTGAGATTATTACACTAGGTCGAAAATTGATTACGCATTTCAAAAAACTAGTTATGATATCGGAAAGTTCAAAATTCGAAATTCAAGATATACAGAAAAGCTTTAAAGCTAGACTAAGTACGAAAATTAAACAGGAAGGTGGGAAAAAATATTATAATGGAGCGGTAGAAGACATAAAATAAGGTAAATGATTGGGTCTTATTAGAAACACACCCTGTAAGTTCAGCAGCTAACAAAGTATGTGCTAAATTTAAACCATTTGAGGGATACTTATAGAGTCTTAGAAGTTAAGTGTAATAATATTGTAATATGGAAATCAGGAAAAAAGATTAACAGTTAACGTAGATCAAATAAGAATATATCGTCATAGGAAATGTGACGAGGTCGAATTAGGAACAGGTACATCCCCAAAATGGTATAAGATCAAGTCAGGAAACTGAGTACTTCGGAAAGAAGTACGTAAAAGTTAAATGAGTCTGCAATATGGAAAGAAAATCTGCGGTGAAACGTAAGTTAGAGGCAAAAAGGGATTGGTAACCAATCAAATCAATATAAAAATACAGAAGGGACCCATAAAAACAAATCACTGGTCAGATCACTACCTAGTTCAGTTGGGAATGAAATTAAAAAAAAAAGGTTAAATAAATAGGGTATTAAAAGATCAGGTGTGTCGGGGCAAGTGGCCCAAAAAAGAAAGGGGAAAAAAGGGGAACAATAATAAAAATAAAAGAAAATGTCCCGTACTATTTCCAAAAGCAGGAAAAGAACAGAAGAGAGAAGAAGTTCCAGATAAAGCAAGTTTAAAGCCCACGAGGGGGAGAACAGAAGAACCCCGACCAGCCGGGGAAAAAATTTGGGGAAGTCAAGGAAAGGACGACAAGGAGTTTAAAGCCTACAACAAAAATTCCAGTACAACCGAAAAAAGAAGAGTGATAGACTCATCGTTGGACGTGAATGTGGGAGAAAAACATAAAAAAAGGGTTGTATTGTTTCTTTTTTTATGATTTTCCCAACAATGGTCGGAAGAATTATTGAAAAAGAAGGAAGTCTCGGCGATGCTTAAAAGTTATAAGGGGCAAACACTACAATGAGTGTTTATTTAATTTTGGGAAATTTTTACTTGTTAAAAATTTTTCTGAAGAAAACATTTGTAATCCCCATTTGTTTGCTTCGATGTAAACTTTTGTGAGATGGGGAAAAATTCCTTTTGGTTTTTTTTATAATAGTTTATTGAAAAAAGTTTGTAATTTAAAAATGTATATATATATGTTGTTGTATTGTTCGTATTATGGGCCTGGTTGGGGCAGCGGCGTAGCGGGCACAACAATAATAAAAGGCTGCGCGGGTCATTGGGAGTTTTTTTAACCAGATGGGATGGAGATGAAAAATTTATTATATAAAATAATATATAATAAGGGAAAATTTATTTTTATGGAAATAGAGATAAAAGTTTTTTTTCGGAGACTGACCCCGAAAATCTTGAAAAGATGCAATTTATAGCTTCAAAAGAAAAGGGGGCGGGGTAACTCCATATGAAGTGTTAGAGTCAAAGATTGGGGCTGGCACCCAGAAAATTTTTTTTAGAAAATTTAAGTGTTAAAAAAAATTTAAGAAATTGAATGTTAAAAGTGAGAGTGGGATAAATTAACAGTAATTATTAATGTTGGCCTATTTTGGTAAAAAATTTATTTGAGTTTAAATTTAAATTGAATATTAAAAAATTTAACTAAGATGAGTAATGAAAATTAAAGTCAAGATAAATTTTGGAAATTATAAAAGTTAAAATTTAAGATTAAAATTGCAAATGAAAATTAAAGTCAAGATAAATATTGGAAATCATAAAAGTTAAAATGAGGATTTAAGATTAAAATTTAAATAAAACTCAGAAAGCGAAGAAATTTAGAAATAGAGATTTAGACACGTAATTTATTAAGGGCATTGAGAACCCTTAAGTAAATCACGTTTTCTTCTTGGAGGGTTGTGACGTCTCTCGCGTCTTTCTGCTAACATAACTCCTATGTTCTTTGACGGCCACGATTAATGGCAAAACTTTTCCAACCCAATACCAAGAAGATAAACAAAGATATTATGCAAATGAGATATACTATAAAAGGATAGAAGCTTTGATGATAAGATATAGCGCGTCAAGCTTAGAGATAGTTTAGTGTGGAATCATTCTGATCGTTAGTGCGGCTAGTTTAAAGATAGCTTAGGTGTTGAGTCTTACAGATCAAGAGTTAGCAGTCCGAGAGCTTTAGAAGGAATAGAAGCCTAATATAAAGAAGTCGGAATCCTCTTATTCAAAGTGAATTATAGCTATCTCTCTTTAGGTAAAGGAAGGAGATCTGAAAAAGGTAATATTTGATATAAGTAATTAGATGAATAGGATTATTAATGATAATTGAGATAAAGGATCTAGTTGCGTGATCTGACTTAAATACAAGGTTTAATTGGTGTTGACTCTCATTTTAAATTAAAATTGTCAAATTAGAATTTAAAATATTTTATTTTAAAAAAGTTGTTTTAAAGAACTATTATGTCTCATCTTTTTGATAATCCCACCCCTATTACCGGAACCGGAAAATTTTTTTGTCATCACAGGGGGTTTGCAACATCACTAGTTATATGAATAATATTTAGTTATTATGTTAAAAGGAAAACATTTACACACAAACATATTTTGTCCAAATTTTGAGACTTTGTTCGGAAAACCCCCTTTAATAAAATTGTGAAAATCTTTATTATTATGTATTCAAATTTTTTTTTAATTTTTCAGTATGTCTTTAAATCCCCTTACAGCCACCGTCCCCACGGGTTAAAACCCCCCCCCCTAGAACTAGAAGGTTTTTTTGTAAGCCCTGGGAACAAAAAAGTTTTTTTGCCCGGAACCCATTCCCACACATTTTTTTGGGAAATAAAAAGCACGACGATTTTTAAAAATTTTAATCTACTTTTAATAAAATTTTTTAAATTTAAAATAATATTAATTTGGATCCAGGTTTCACCCACCCATGCATTATGTTTAGTAACTAGAACATGTTTGTTTTTTTTCACAAACCGTCGAAGTCAAGCCCATTAAAATTAAACTGTAATCGCATTACATATTCTGAGCTTAATTTTTCCATTTTATTTTTGTAGCCACTTATGCCAAAGAAATATTTTTCATTACATTTGTTCTGAATGGCATTAAAATGTTAAAAAATACTGATTTTTGTATGAATTTGCAAAACAGATTTAGGAGCTTTTTTTGTTAAATTTGGTTTTTTAAATAAAATTGTTAAAAGTCGACCTCCCCCTTTTGTACGGGTTTTCCCCAAAAAATATCAAAATGCCTTTCCATTTGAAATATTTAATTTTGAAAATTTTAAAAATTTCTGGGAACCCAAGAAAAAAAAATTTTCCAAAAAGGAAAAAAAAAAAAAATTTTTTTTAATTTTTTTTTGTTTAAAACTAAAAAAAAACCCCGGAAAAAGGGGGCCCAAAAGGTTTCCCTTTTTTTTAAAAAAAGTTTTTCCCAGGGCGGCCCTTTTGTCAAAGAAAACCTTTTAACCTTTTGCCTTTTTCAGGTTTCCCCAAAAAACCGGGCAAAATTTTTTTGAACCCTGGCTAACGGACGAAACCTGAGCTGGCACCCCCTTTAACGACCCCCCCCACACCAACGGGGATGTTTCCAACCCCACGATTTGCGCCCTCGCTGCCCCCACCGAGGGTCTTGGGGCAGGCTGAACCGGGCAAACCAGCCAAGATCCGGGTACCTTTACCACTGGCTACCGCGGTCACAAAAGAGTGTTGTAGATTTCGATAAAGCAGTGTTTTTAAATTTCAATATTTTTTATCCAATTTTTGCATAATTTTTTTCGGCACCCCTTCTTTGTTATTGAATGCAATTATAAGACTTTATGGTAAAACCCCAATACAAAGACTTTTTAAAACCGCATCAATTATCAAAAAAAAACTTAAATTTTGTATATACAAGAAGGAGTCCCGAATTACTAAACTTGCTTTCAATATTGATAAATTTAAATTTTGAAATACTTTGAATTTTTTTATACATTTATAAGTAGTGTGTATTATATCAGGGGAATGTGTATTATTTTTTTTTTATATAAGAATTTTTATTTCACTTTTATAATTATTTTAAATTGTAAATTATATTTTATTAAAATAATTATTTTAAATCTTTTTTTCAATTTTTGGTATCCGCCTCCCCAAGTAGGGTTATCACACCCCCCCTAGGGGGGGGGCGCCCTGGTTTGGGGGACGCTGCGATAAAGATTTTATTTCGAGTTTTGAGAACACAACTTAATAATAGAACCCAACTTAATACATGGAACAAAATATGATTTGAGGAAGAAAAGCCAAGTGATTTACATAATAATTTGTGGCCGATAGCGAAAATGAAGATTTGATAACTTAGAGTATAAAAATGAGAATAATTGGCTTGTTATAATAAATACTAGGTGGTTTATTGCATTCTCTAAAATTTTAATTTTTCTCTATTTTCACCTCCAATTTTTGTGCGCCTCCAAATCTCTCTTGCGTCCTAAGCATGTGCCTAAACAGGAAGAAAGCAGGTCTGATAGAAGTGGCTGTGAGAATAAAATCAGTTCTTTTCAAAGTAGCTTTTAACTAATACTTTTACTACACTGAAGCCTGTTAGAAAAATTATTTTTTGGGAGCAAAACAATTTGCATTTTATTTTATTTATTGTTATCCCCAAACAATCCCAGTTTCCGGTCACTTCATATTTTGGTTGGTTCCAATAGAACTTTGGGTGATTTATATAAGAGTTGCGATGTTAATTAAATTTCTTTTCCAATATTTGCACGTGCATACAAATTTTGTACTGAGTATAATAACATAAAATACAACATTTAATAGGGGTTGGAGTCATTAGATATTAACGTTGTACTTTTTTTTCGTTAATCGAGGACTTTTGGCGAGCCAGTCGCCCTGAAGTATGAACCAGACAAGTGATAAGGACGACACCTGGGCTACCACTCTCTACTAACTTCCACACCACACCAACTGGAGGAGGTTTGAACATAGACATGTGACAGCGGTAGCCGAGTGGTTAAGGTATCGGATCGTGGCTAGCCTTGTCACGAGTTCAAGCCCAGTACCACTAAGGACCCGCCGTGTATGAGAGCGATGCACGTTAAATTTGTCGAGAGCTCAAATTTCCAACCTTTGGTGTGGTGAGGTAGTTATGAGAGAAGGGATGCCAGCTCAGGTGTCGTCCACGTCACTTGACCATGATTCAAAATTACATGGTCCGTCGCCAAAAGCCCTCGAGTAATTGTACAGTGCGACGTTAATATTCACTCATTAGTCATCGTTAATGTGTACGCCGAGATTCGAATAATTACGCATTCCTCGAATTCTGAATTACATCGGTGATAAAAGTGTCGCATAACAATACACCTGACATATTCTATGTTGTACATGTAAATGAAAATTCAAGTCGCATACTGTTATTGATTTTTGTAACAATAATAACAATTTGATATGTTAATGTCACACATTAGATAACAATAAGAGATTAGCTTCTATATAATATAATTGTAGGTTAAAATGATTTCTGTCTCAAAGAAAATTATAAGCTCCTTTCCTAATTCATTTCAAGCATATTGTTTAATTTTTACGCATGTGTGTGTGTGTTTGGTAACCAAACAACAGCTTCATTTAATGTAGTAACCCAGAAAAAAGGCTACATTATGTGGTGTCCTGTTTAAGAAAATGTAGATAGTAGAAACAAATTTTGTACTTAAATTTGAATTTCTGAATTGCCTTAAAAGAAACACTCGTCGAGAACATGTTTCGATACGAGTCTTTTTAAAGAAAACATCATTTTTCTGTGAAAATGGTCATTAGAGCACTTTTTCATAAATTGTTATAATCTTTTTTAACCACATTTCCATTTCTAATTTTATAAATTAATGGTATTATTTGTGGTATTCATGAAAATACGACAAAACTGTGTACTAAGAATTCCATTTTAAACGACAAAAACTGAAGACAAAAAAAGTATCTGGTGTCTCCCTCTTGGTCTCTCCACAATGGAGGGGGAGGGATAGAAGCCCAATCTGTATTTTTTACGACTGCTTGATTCCCTTTTGCCCTTCTTCACTGTTCAAAGACGAAAATTGCTCATCGTACATTATGCAAAGAAAAAACGTGCGGTCCTAGCTGTTAATGTGTGTTACCTTTAGCTGTTTTAGTAATTTCTACTCCTCCCAAAAGAATTTCTTTTTTCTTCTTCTTTTTGTCATCCCAAATCAGCTCGTTAGCTTGTATATTTTTTAAAATCCAGTTATTTGTATTGATTTATAAAAAGTTACTACGTTAATTAAATATCTTCACAATGAACGCACAATTCAAAATTGGCTAGTAAACATAAAATACATATACTAATAAAGGCTGAAATCTGCTTTAACACACAAAGTCTGCTTAAATCAGTGTATAATTTCATTAATTCAAGTGATTAATAAATTTTTTTTTATTGAACGTATGTAATGTATATGTATATGTATATACTACATTAACGCATTGAATGCAATTTTAAAAATGAAACTTTATAAATAATTAATTTAAATCCATGATCCATAAAAAGATAATTACTTACTTATCAAAAAATTAAACTTTATCACAGAACAGCTAACCATGAATTGCAGTATAGTAATTGTCTCAAAAGTGATGTATGACAATTGGAGCTTATTCTATACTGCATACGTAAGTAAATTCAGGAGTTTTGATTCATGCTATTTGATTTTTAGTAACAACAATAATGTGGTTTATTAATACCATTACATTGCAATCAGAGATTAGCTCTATATGATATAATTATAGGTTAAAACGATTTTTTGTCTCATAGAAAATTACACACAAGCTATTTTACAACCTTCTTCAGTTGGAAAAAACGCATTAAAAAAATTAAAGATTTACAGACTTTATTAGTTTCTGTTTTATGCACAAATTTTATATGTGTTTTCTCAGGTTTTTCTAAGATTTTGGAAGATATGAAAAGGGTTTTCTATTCAAGATAATTTTGAAATTTTTTGAAGATACTTATATATATATTATATATACATTTTATAAAAGTTTTTGTATAAATTTAGATCACAGAGAACTCTAGCTAGTTTTTTAAAACATTTAAGCTAATATTTTAAAAATATTCATATTCCTTCAGGTTTTTCCAAATTTAACAATATTCATGCATTTTCTCGGATTATCTATAAGAACAATTATTAAAATTCAACAAGGAAAAAGGTTTTCAATTCCATACCAACAGGAAGTGTAATAAAAAACTTAATTTAGAGTATTTCGATAAGATATAATATGACCCTCCATTTTTGCGAACCTCTATCTTGCGAATTTCTCTCCTATTTCGCAAACTTTTCCTGGTACCAGAACATTTATGATTTTCTTCGTCAAATATAACTTACTCCACACACACACACACACAACCTTCAAGTGCACTTTCCATTTATGAACTTTCTCTTCCAGGATTCCCGTTTTTCTCTCTGTTTTGAAATATTTCTGGACCTACATGTGATGTAACGAGCTAGTAAATCATTTGAAACGATTAGACTTGAATTGTGTAGCGAAAAAAAATACGCCTGATGAGGGTATTTCATTACTTTTCAAAGATGCGAGGAATGAGAGAAAACTTTTTTTTAAACGAAAAAACTCAAAAAAAGATTAATAGACTTAACCAGTAGTTAAATTGAAGGACACGCATTCTCTCTTAAAATTACTGGTCATAAAATATGCATGTTTAAAATTACTTGTAAAATTAAAATTGGAAAATGTTATTAAAATTCGTTAATCATGATACAAAAGTACACTTTTTTAAAGTTGGAAGTACTGAGAGTATTTCTTGACAGAGTTGTTTTTTTTCCCTGCTTTCCTAGCCGAATTCTTTTTGATAGGTAAGATATGTAAAATAAATAGATATTAACTTACAAAAAAGGTGTGTGAACAATCTATTTTATAATAATGTATAGTTATGTGATTTTAATATTTGTTTTAAGTGGTTTTTAAACTATAATGAAAGATAAATCATTTCACGAAATTTTCCAAATAACGAACTTTTTTTTTCAGGTTTAGTGACGACTGTTATGTAGTGAATTTTTTGTCATATTTTCATGCGTATCAGAAATAATAACATTAATTTGTAAAACAAGAAATAGATGTGTTTGAAAACAGAATTATACAAACTATTTGTGAAAAAATAGCCCTAGGTTATTTTCCTCGAAAAGTAACATTTTCTTGTGAAAGACTCAAATTGAAAATGATTATTTCTTGATGAGTATTCTTACATAGCAATTTCAAATACATTTTGTATCTAAGATATGAGCAGAAAGAAATTTATTACATATCTATCAAACAAAAAAAATTGAGTTAAATACGCTAATACAAATAAAAAAGATATCTGTACAAAAATAAAACTGGAGGTCTATCAAATCCTTCCACCAAAAATTAAAACTCTTTTTAAATTTAAATACTGTTCTTAACCCTATGGGCCAAAGTTTATGATACCAGAAAATGTAAACGTACTTGTTCATTCACTTGTGGATATCCCAAAATATTTGCACGGATTTAAAAAAAGGAGCACTGCGCATCCATTTCCGCCACAATTCCTAAATAACCCAAGAGCCCACGACTGCCAGAACTTTGTTATTTTATGAAGATGAAAGTTACTCTGCGGGATGTCATAACACAGGTAAGAACGATCACCCGGTATGGAGTTTGGATTGGTTGCCAGGCGAGTAACAGGTAAAGGTGTATAAAAATGTGCCTCAACTTCTATAAAGAGTATAAAAGCTCATTTTTTTTTATATTTTCTTCGGAATAATATTAGAAATCCCGTCATCCATTGCCGGACACTTAGTATAGTTGCAACCCCCTTCCAGAACACTTCTTAACTTTTAAAAAATAATTATACTTCGTTATAGTATAAAAGCTGAATTTTATATAAGCTGGGATATAAAAAGATGTTACCTCTATTGCCGGACAGTTTTTAATGGTTTTACATCTTTCCAGACACATTGAAGTCTGCAGGTGAGTGTAAGGCAAAAGTTCAGAAGAAGCAGCTGCAGAGTTAGAGATAGGGCGTTTAGTCTTTTTGCGATCATCGCCAAGAATCAACGAAAAATAGTTTTTGTACGTTTTAAGCATCTTAGTAATAAAAATATTTTTTACTTTATATAAGTACAAAAGAGTGTTGTTACACATGTAAAAATCATACATCATTGTCGTCGATATTTTCATATTCGTCACTACTACTCCAGTCCGTGGTTTGATTGTCATCAATATCGCTTTCTCCATGAGTTTCCGAAAAAAAAATTAAGCAAGTTTATACAATTATGAATAACTAGCTGGTATACCCGTTCTTCGAACGGGTGAATTGAAAAATTAAACAATACGGATTGAAGGATAAAGAAGTTTTTAATGAGTTAATTTTATGTGAATTGCCCATTAAACAAACAAAAAAAAAGCTTTTTGTATATTTCAGCTGAACAAAAAAAAGAAAACCATGTTTGTAAAATTTTATGTCTGCACGGCTAATAGCTGATAAAAAGAATTTTTTTTATTTATGTAAAAAAACCCGTAACTTTCTTGTGGATCACTTTTTAAAAACGCCTTAAGCTGATCTCTGCTCACCAAAAGAAACACATTGTTATAAATTTTGTGTAATTAACGCTTAAAATAGTGTAAGTAATTTATATCTAGAAGTGTAATACGTTAATATTACTTTCTGTTGTATTTATTTTATGTTAAAATTGAAATCTGCCTCACGCTCCGCCTGTTCAAGCCTTCGCAGTTTCTGGCGCCAGGCAAAACAAAATGGGAAAATTTTTGCTTCCCACATAAAAGATTGATATATCCTGTCACGGGATTTCTTGCAAATGACAAAAATTTTCCCTACTTACTTGACAATTATCTTTATAATTTGGAGACTTCACACAATACAGTTATAAATTATAGCCTATGTGTTATTCTGATGTATAAGCTATATCATTGTAAAGTTTCATTAAAATCCATTCAATTGTTTTTGCGTGAAAGAGGAACAAACATCCAAATATACTTTCGCATTTACTATATTAATACGGATATATATATATATATATATATATATATATATATATATTGTTCAATATTTCAATCATTAATAAAGTACTTTCTATTCACATCCATTCAAGCTCAAATACATTTATTTAAACTTGTAGTGGATGACACTAGATGTTTTATAATGCAGTTTTTTCAAATATTATAATTCATTCATTAAATTAAAAAATGGATAAATAGGAACAAAAATATGGTCTAACAGGATATGTAGGAAAGAAAAATCATTCTTTGTGTTCCTATAGCGCAACGGGTAGCGTTTTAGACTTCTAATCCAAAGGTAACAATTTAACAAAAAACTATATTTGTTGAATTTTAAGTCTGTAGATCTAATAGCTGATATAAAATGACTTTTTTTTATTTATAACGCCCTGTAACTCTCTTGTGGGTCGATTTTTGAAAAGACCTTCCCAATCTGATCTCTGCTCAGCAAAAGTAACACATTGTTACAAATTTTGTGTAATGAACGCTTAAAATATTTCAGTAATTACAATCTGGATGTATAATACGTCAATATTACTTTCTGCTGTATTTATTTTATGTTAAAATTGTAAGATTCGCAAGCAGCGCCGTTTCTTAAATTATAATGGCGATTCAATAAAAAACAAGCTGAAATGTTGGCGATAGAGTCAAGTTGGTAACTGTCAGCTACTTTCCTATCTCGAAACTTTATCAGAGCTTTT
>BMAV01008376.1:0-12975 GCA_019973955.1 Trichonephila inaurata madagascariensis | reverse complement strand
TTTAACAAGGACATTTATTTTCGTTTTAGTACTGAAAAAATTTTAAATGCAATGATGGGAAAAAAAAACTTTTTTATCCACCATATCTTTAAAAGTCACTGAAAAATTTGTAATATATATATATATATATGTATATATATATATATAAAAAAATATGATTTTACAAAAATCTTATTAATAAAAAAAGCCTCCTGATAAAAAATTAAGAAAAGAAACAAAAAAAAATATTTTTTTTGAGCAAAATGAAAATTTTGCAAAAGTTTTTAATTAAAGTATTAAAATTTTTTGAGAAAGGAAACCACAATTTAAAAAAGCATGGGAAAATAAAAAAAGAATAAAATTCCTATTACTGTTCAAAAAAATTTTATTTTTTAAAACTTTTTTTACATCATGAGCTAGACACAATGACTGGGAAAAAAAACCCCTTCTTCGTATTCATTTCGTATATATATTCCTAACTCTGTAAGATCTCAACAACTCCCATTTATGAATTTAAATTATGTGTTTAGGTCGTAAGGGAAAAAAATTTGTTTCGAAGGTTAAAACCAAAACCCTTTTATAACTCTGTTCAAAAACTTTTCACCGTGTTGTGCGGTGATATGTATTCCCAAACAGTCTCTGGAGAATGTTATTTTGGTTAGGGGTTTACGCTTGAATCTGAAGGTGGCGATTTTATCCTCCACATTGGTATTGACGTTGAACAAAAAAAAACGCAACCTTTTTCGCAGCTGTCGGGCGCCATCTCCCACGCAAATGCAAGAAAAAGGTCAGATCCACATGACGCAAAAACGCCGTCAGACACAGTTGACGCAAACAACAACTCACACGTCACCAAACAACTATATCGTTCGTTCGTTTGGAGCAGTGGTACCAAAAACCCATAACAGCCACTGGGGTTGAAATGATTTTTTCTAGCAGTAAGTTACACCAGTGGCGTAGCGTGGGGTGCCGGGGGCCATGGTACTCCACGAAAAGGGGTTTGCGACCGCGATATTTAAATTCAAAAATTTAAACTCCCAAAATTGCGCTTACAGGGGTGCACAGGTTGGTGCGTGGGGCGGGTTGAAGTCACGGTATTTACGACTTTGGTATTTCGTACAATTGTATTTTCTATGTACGCCTTATGTATGGGACAGTAGAAATTTTCCCCGGACGTAGAAATAACACCCAATCAGGCATTGGCGTAGGATAGGTGGGGGTTCAGATAGTAGACTTAATTTTAATGGCTTTGGGTTTGGGTGCCTGTCTTATATGTGTTCGTATAAATTGACCACATGTGATGACGAATGATGGGTTGGAGAGAGGAGATAACGGGTGTCGTTGAAGCTTGTGGAAAGGCCTTTTATCTCTTCTCCCTCGTACGTAGAGCATACAATTGCACGAAACACCCAAGTTGTAAAAATTTAACCGAACATTGCCAAACGGTGAAAACATTTTACGCTCTTAGATGGCATATTATCCTTCGAAAGCTTCATTCTTTTGCTTCTTTTGTCGTTTATTCGAAAACGCCAATTCCTCTAACACGCCGAAATTTTACTCCACCAACGGATTTAATACTTGGTGGAAATTGAAACCCAAGATTGTGCCAATTATGAACTAAGTGCTCCACATAACAAAAATTTATGCAAATGGAAGGAGTTAGAAAAGATACGTTGGAAAGGAAAAACGATTGATAAAAAAACAAAAAACAAGAGCTGTTGGCAAAGGAAACTAAAAAATGGCAGTAAATTCTGACAAGAATGATTGATATAATATAACTTCTGGTAAAATAAAATTTGACGTTGTGTGGGCACATGGAAGATGACACTAGTACTAATAGAGGCAACATTTTAGAATTGGTAAATCTTCTGGCAAAATACGACCCTGTTCTCAGGAGCATTTAGTAAGGATAAAAATGGGCCAAAACAGTTCTCTCACTTATATGTCATCTCAAATTCAAAATGAGTTTAAAGAAATTGTAGGCAACAAAATTCGCCAAGTAATTATAGCTCATGTCGAAAAGGCTAAATATTATGCCATGATTTTTGATAGCATCCCGTATATTTCCCACAAAGATCAAGCAAGCCAAGTAGTAATATATGTGCTGATTGAAAACCAGGAAGTTAGAGTAGAGGAATCTTTTATATAAATTTCATTGAAACGAAAAACAAAATTAAGGAGCGTATAAGTCGCGTGATTGTAAGCAAACTTAAGGCTGATGGGCTCGACATTGTGAACTGAAGAGGGCAAGCTTACGATAATGCTGCTACGATGACTGGATGCCACACAGGTGTGCAACAGCGGATACATTATACAATCCTAATGCCGAATTTGTTCCTTGCTCAAACTATTCGTTAAACCTATTTCGCGTACATGCAGCTTCAGTGGAAGTAAAATCGAATGACTTTCTTTTGGTACGCTAGAACGCTGCTACTCTTTTTTTCTACATCGATGTACCAATGGGAAATTTTTCTTGAATCCACAGGAAAAAGTTTGAAGAGGATTCAGGACACACATTGGAGTGCTAGAGGAGATGCTGTAAATTATATTAGACACCATTACAAAGAAACTTTAACTGCACCGGAAAAACTGACAGAAACGAAAGAAAGCTTTAATACACGCACATATGCAGGAAGTTTATTCTTCGCTATGCAATCGCACTCGTTTTCATGTTACTTAGGCTTCTGGCAACCGGCACTGTGTCAAGTCAATGATACTCAAAATTACTTGCAAATTGAGGGATCAAATATCCATCAATGTGCTACAAAAATACGTGCTTTACAGACCGTATTAGAAGCAAAACGAGAGGAATTCGGGGATGACGCTTTAATACATCTAAAAATTTATGTGAAGAGCTTTAAATCTTTTTTGAACCCCCAAGACGAATCAAGATGAAGCATATATTTGGCGACCAAAGTAAAGATGTTCAGTTATCATACGTAAGTGACTTGAGGCAAACAATGTTTTCTTCAATAGGCAGAGTAACTACTGAAATTCGAGAAAGATTCCAACAGTTGTAGAATCTAGCGCAAAAATATGCTTTTTTAATGCCTGAAGTGATATTGAGCATAACTTAACTTAAATCAAGCTCCTCAAGAAGAAAAGGAAAAGTTCATTAAAAAAAGAATTCCAACTTGTGTGCGTATGTATGTATGCTTTCCTAGCTAAAACAGACCCAGGCTGTAAAAGAAACTCATTAGCTCTAAGCTAAAGTTAATCAAAAATTATCTCAGATCGACAATGTTTACGTTAAGGCGAACAAATTTAGCTATTCTGTCAATTGAACATGACATATATATCGATATTGTATTTGTATAAAAATTTTGCTATGGAAAAAACACGAGAAGTTCATTTTTAATCAATAAAAAAAAAATTATAAGTTGCTTTTTTTTAACTTTTACTAATTTTCTTGACTAATAATTAAAATAGAGAGACGGCAAATTTCCGGTCGGCCCCAGGTGGCAAAAGCCCACTCTACGCCACTGAGTTACACGTTTACGAATTCGAAGGTCACGAGTTCTATTCTCCGCAGTACTTTGTAAACGTTCGAACAGTAGAGATTTTTTTTTAAGTAATAACATGGGGAAAAGTAATTATTGTAATTCAGTATATCATTATTTTTGAAAACTTTAATTCTGCTTATTTTTTGTATGTCTGTGTTACCTGAATAAATCTCTAAAGTGATACTCTAAGACATAAAATGATCTGTTTTGTGTAAAAAAATTAATATAACTATAGAAATGTACATATAAGCATATGGTGTTCTATCTAGGCTCTTTATTTATATAAACATTCATTATTTCTTCTTATTATTTCTTAAATATTATAATGCCCCTCTCTATTACTATGTACTTGTTTATATACACTTTTCCTTACAATTCAAAAGGACTTCATGGATTTTTGAATAAAATTCCCATAATTATATTTTTAGCAATGCATACATGATAGGAAAGTAAAAAGGTAATTTATAACTCGATTCATTATACATAAATTTCCATCAAGACGAGCAAAATCTCTGTTTTACTGCCTATTCTCTAAAGTAGAATGTAACTGCACTAAGAAAACGTGGCAATATGAAAGGGAAAACAACAGCGATTTTCGATATTGCTATCGTAATCCGTTATCGTTTTTAAAGATTTACAGACCCATTTTTTCGGATAGGCTATATCCTTTGCGCATATTGCAATATCATAAGAAATTCAAAAAGAAATAGTATTGATATAGTTTTTTAAGAAATCTGAAAGTGGTTTGAACGCGGAGGAATAAAAGCAGTTGTAGTGCATCGGAGAAGATAAAGAATATAATGTCTATAATGCATAGGCAGCTTATGATAAAGAGAACGAATGCTTCAATATTTGAAAACACTCTTTTTTGAACGAATAAATGCCAATTTCTCGACTAAAATCTTTGCATATATGCGCCATATTTGGTCACAAGCTTTTGTACTAAATGTTACTGTGAAGTTGTATGCTTAATTTTTTTTTTTAATATTGTAACTTAATGCCCTATAAATAATATATTAATAGCGATAAAATGTTGATGTTTCAAAGAAAACCATAGCGTAGATATATAAGAATATTATACGCTAAATATTTTCATGAAAAAATTTCTACCATGAATATAAATGAATACTATCTTGAAGTATATTTTTATTATTATTATAATTGAATATTATCTTACACACACACACACACACACACACAATTATATACTTGTTTAAGGCGCATACTCAAATATTACTCAATATTACTGAGTAATATACTTAAATATTACTCATGATAAAATAAATGATCGAATTATAAATATTTTTAGGAGAATTCTTTTTAAAATGTTCCATTTATTCCAATGTAAACACATTGCTTACAATGAATTACAAAAGCTATCAGAAATGAAACTTTCGATGCAGAAAAGTCAACAACTGATAGTCAATTAAAAAGGTAATAGATTGATTGATTAAACATTAATGTCGCACAGTTCAGCTACACGAGGGCTTTTGGCGACGGACCACGTAATTTTGAATCTTGGACAAGGGACGTCGATGACCCCTGAACTAATCTATAAATTCTTTTTGTGGTTTTTTAATAAGTATAATACAAAAGAATCTACAAAATTAAGATAGAAACTGTATTGAGTATTTTAAGAATGATTTCTTTTTAACTCACACACTAAATATTAAGTGCATTTTTTGCGTACAAAATTAACATTTCTATATGTATTGTTCCCTTCTGTTTCATTTTATGTGATTTTGGAGAATTGGTATTCATAAAGATATTTTCCATTCCGAAACATGTATGAAATTTTAATAATACACACATATAATTTTTTATCATGTTAAATTATAGAAGATAAGATTAATAATACAATTACTTCGCCTACTATTAGTAAAGTAATATATGTCTTTGTCAAAATTATTGACGGAATTCTGTTTAAGAAAAGTGAGGGAAATTATGAACTTCTTAGTGTAATTAACAGTGATAGGAGAAAAGTAAAAATTCATAGTGCTACTAAGAGAAATTAAAAAACACAAAGAATTTATTTCCACTATATACTATATTCTAAAGAATGATACTAAGTATATTTTGAGGTCTTGCTTAATCTCCGCTTATCACATTTGTAAATCGTAAATAGGGTAGATTGGTTATATGGAAAAAAAATTATCAATAATCAGAAGCTACCTATGTGGAAATAATGTTCTATGGTATAGAGATAACAGGAAAAAAATAAGTTCAAAATTTAATATTGGTGGAAAGTCGTCCATTTTTTTTAAAAAAAAAGATAAACTTAAGTTTGGTTTGATCATTTTGGACAGAAATTAAAATTAAGTTTCTACATTACAAAAACAATTATTATTGATAAATGAGTACCAAAAAGGGAATGCAATGTACATTTGAGCATTTTATAATAACAGCTTTCCCTTCCCGCACCATCGCATCCAAGCTTTTTTCGGTTTTCTGCTTTATTGTGTACAGCAATTCGACTGTAAGTTAATTTATGTTTAATTTAATACAAAGGAATCTGTTAAATGTACCTGATACTTTTCTTGTAACTATTTAGTAGGTAATCTCTCATTGCAATAAATGTTAAAATATACTAAAATACCTGTTTTCCTTTAATAAAAACAACTTGGACTTTTTACCATAACAAAGCTCAAATGCCTAAGCAACTTTCTAGTAGTACTTCTTTAGTAGTTATCATCTTTTTGTCATAGGTAGATTTTGAAATTCTGAACAAAGGTTTTTAGATCCAACTTAGTATATAATTTTAAATAGATCGTTTGTTATTCTAGATATTATATTACTTAAACTATATACACTTTAAATAAAAAAAAGTGGTAAGAAATAAAACAAAATTTTTAGCATTTTGATGGTATAGTAAAAGTTCGTCCGTATACATTAATATAATTATACTCTTTCTTACAGCTCCAAAAAGTTGAGTAGGACAAATATGCTAGCTCTGTTTAACTCAGCATTTCATCTTCCACGTTTACAGTACGGCAAAGCAGATGTTCTAAAAATGCAGAACGTTATGTTCAAAAGCATTTGCAGAGAGAGAACACACCACTTATATCTTCTCGTCCCCTTTAAAACTTTCATAGAAGGTTTTTCGCTCTTTTTCCCGATTATCCTCCCTAAATTCATCCAAATATATATATACGTTTGCTCCCTGGCGCAACTTAAAACTATTTTCTCTCTATCTGTGTTGTTCACTTTTTTATTTATTCATTTTCTTCATCTATTTTTCATTTCTTTTTCGGCAACGCCCCAAACAGTTTCCGAAGTATCGTTTTCATCAGAAGGATTATGATGGCGCATGTGGACCGTCTTTCTTTATCTATAGATTTGTTTTTCTTTGGAAAGAGCTGCTTACTCTTTTTCCGTTTCGTTGAATACTCTGAGAATATTTTGAAATAGATAAAATGGAACGATAAACAAGTGGAATCTTCCGTGAACTTTGGAAAATAATAGATTATGGAATAAAGTAATGTTTGTTGTGTTCCACGAAACAATTTTTTTGTAAGTGCTGAAACTTTAAACGAAGGTTTTATTCACCATCTTAAATTCATATACAAGATTTTACTTGTATATAGGAGTTTGTAATTATATGTTTAAAATGCAAGTTAATAAATTTATTTTGTTAAATTAAAATCAATTCATGGGAATAGGAAAAAAAATTAAAAATTGCATTTGTTCCCTAATGTTTAGTCTCAAACATTTAGAGTTTTCATTACGAAGTTATTGATATTTTTTAAAGTGTTTTAAAATATTTTCAATTATTAGAAAGAATAGTACTTGAGACAGTATTTTTTTTTTGAAATTCGGAAATTATCAATAAAAATAAAATGAACAAATTAAATGCAAAAGAAAGTAAAAATATTAACCTTATAATTGAGATGGAACTAATTTGATATCAGAGCGCTACACACCAAACAGAGCTTATTGTCGAATGATATAGAATTTAAGATGGCAGATTAGCTTAAAAAATCATAAAAAAAAATAATTTTAAAGAATTGCTTTTTTCCTGACAAAAGTTTTTAAAATGCTGAAATGTCTAGAATTTAAATGGAATAAAAATAATCAAATAATTAAAAATTTACTTACTTTTTTGTGCAGAACAGCATAGAAAAAGATGAATACCAGGATTTAAAAAAAATAGAGTATCGACAAAATAGAAATGCCGTAGAAAAAAGTAGAAACAGGTAAAATATTTTAAATGCATCGTTTCAAAAGAGGAATATTTAAAATAAAACTAAAATTTCAAACCGAAAAAAAAATTTCTATCAGGAAAAGATAATAACTATTAATTTTCTCTCATGTCACTTATACATTTATTACATTTTATGACAGCCGAAATTAGCGGAATCTTAATTGAAAAAGAGAAAAAAAGTTATTATTTTTAGAAAACAAAATGGACCAACAGTAAGCATTTGATACTCCAATTGGTCTGTAATAATTAATAGCACAACCCTTATATTCTTCAAGAAACATATCCTGGTATTCATCAATGATATTAGAACTATCCATATTTGAAAACAGCACAAAATACAGTAAGACCCCTCTTAACGCGGGGGATAGATTCTATCAAAGTAGAGCGTAATGCGAAACAGCGCTAAACAAGGCTATCTTAGCATGTTAATAACTGGGTTAGGGGAAGATGGATAGAAAATTGGTTTGGTATTAAATTTAATAATTATGTTTTTTTTAATAAAAATAAAACCAAACATTTATTTCTTACAAAAATAAAAACAATATAAACGAATATATACATATAAAAGCAAATAAAATTCTAAGTCAGTCAGATCATTCAGTCTATTCTGTGTTTCCAATTTTCTGCCTTTTTGTCAAGAAGGTATCTTGTCGACGTTGCCAAATTCAATGCAGCACTAATTTACCAAAAGCCCTCGTGTAGCTAAACAGTGCGACGTTAATAATCAATCAATCAAGCAGCACTAATTTGAGATTGACGTTTACCAGAATCTAATCTTCTAATCCAGTGTTTCTCAAACTGACCTGGGGCGCGACATACATCGAAAATAAAACGTTAAAAAAATTAATTTACTGGAATGAAAAAAAAAAAAAAGTACTTTCTGATATAAAAAATACAGATTTACATTGATATGATTTAATATATATCATCTGGTGAAAAAGGTCATAAAAAATAAAAGATTCTACTTTGAACGCTCATTAGCTATCTTTGATCCTATAACTAAATAAAAAAATATTTTGTTTGCTTTGCAGTATTCCTACGATGAGAGATTTTTTTATTACGTTTCTTTTAACTTAAAATATTACTTTTGCTGGCTTTCAAACTTACTGGTATGGTTACCTGCATCCCTTTTTTTAGGGAAGTTGTAAAATATATAATTCTGTTGCGCTTTTTTTTCAAAATGTGAAAGAGTTTTTTGATACATGGATAAGCATATTGAGCACTTTGAAGGATTAATTGGCCAAGATTTATTTTTATGAGTATAAACATATAATACAAAAATCGTTAATTCTGGGAAAACTGTTTATTTGTTACCAATGACCTTGACAGAGAATCCTCTAATATGACAGTCTTAATGGAAATTGATAACATATCTCCTTTTTTGGGAGTGGCAAACGTTTTTTTAGAATCTTAAGGTACTTGTTTAGACCGAGTTCCCGGCACGACCACTATTTTTCAAAAATATTTTCTTGAACATGCTGCATTTTCTCCTACGAATAACTTAGTGGTTTTAATTGTGATGTTGTACGACTGATTATGGTTTATAAATGTAAATGAGCAGAATCTAAAAAAAGGTTTGGGCATCTGTGATCTCTCTGAGAGGAAATTGAAGCTGATCAAACAAGGGAAACACTTGCTGAAATAACGCATATTAATCATGTTAGCGAAAGTAAATTTGAGAAAAGCAATAAACATGAAACGAAAGGAAAATTTTCAATAGCTACATTAAGAACTTTATCAAGAAAATATGAAGCCATAACTGTACCGCAAAAGGCACTTCACCCTGCAAAAAGGCACAAGCACGAAAATGTTCAACAGGATATTTGTCGATCATCAAAGGATATTAAAAGTACAAAAACGTGAACAAAATGTGACAGTTTTGCTTGCAAATTGCTTTCCTGTAATGTTAGCAAAAAGTGTCTGTGATTTGTGTCCTTTATTATGGTCACGCACATTTGGAACAATTTAGTTCAGTTTTATTGGATATTTTCTCAAATTATGAAAGACCAATAGAAAAATCCTTGAAATAGGTAAGTATATTTTCTCTCAGTTAAATTATTCACTGAAATAGTGATTTTTATCTTGTATATTGAAAATAATTATAAAAAAAAAGAATTGGGGTGCATCACTCCCCGTGACCATTAACGTTAGTATCGAGTGCACACCTGATCCCGGGCTTTCTCGCTTTAAATATTAAAAAAATAACACAACTGTTACTCATTAGAATTTTATATTCTTTTTTTATTACTTAACATTTATTCTAAATGCTAATTCTGCGAGGCTTAAAATTACAGTTCATTCAAAACAGTTTATAATATGAGTATTCATTTCAATAAATCATTTTACATTTTTGTATACATTATCATGCACTTGGTTTTACTCTCCTTACAATTAAGCTATTATATCAAGAATAATATATATTATCATTTTTTAAAAAAATAAACTCGTGTTATATATAAGAGTGGGTACTTCAGCCAGTATAAGAACAAGTTTAATAATTATCAGTGACTTCCATGGGCTTTGTCTTGAGCAAAGTTTTCAAAGGAAGGCTAAAAATTAAAAATTGACACTCAGAGTTATTTTTTGATATTTAGCTCAAATCTATATTTTGTCTTCAAAATAGCCATCGCAGAACATCCGAATTCACAAAGGTAACATGTTAAAAATGGTAATAGTAAACGAAATGCTTTTGTTTTCAATGCAGAAAATTCAGCATCCACTATCCTCTATCCAGAATTCAAAGAGTGATTTATTACAAAATTGCCCTTTAATTTCGTCACTGGATGTGAAATCTATGAAGATCTCTTTTTTGGTAGTTCAGAGCCCTTGTGAAGTATTTTGAAATGTATCCCTAACCCATTCGTAACTTGCTATCAATTTGCCCTCGTCTGTGTACTTGTTGATGCTTTATTATCGTCAGATGCCGCTGTGATTTAAAATATATCTATGATTTTGTTTTAATCCACTGCCATAAATACTTAATACCGTGAATTACAATTAACGCGTGAATTAGGGAAAAGTACATTCAAGAGATTCGGTAGCTATTCGATTCGCCCAAGACTGACTAGAATTGTACGAAGTACAGCATTTTTACATGTTTTGTGCAGACGTCTGTTAGGTTGCCTAGACTCACATGAACGTTCGCGAGGATGCCAGATGTAATGGATATGATATAGAGCAACATAGATTAGGCTATTTCTTAATGACGTTTGTACTTTTAGAAATGGATTTCGAAGGAAATAAATCTTTAATTAAATATTATCAATCTGTGTTTCAATTTAAAAATTAGAAAAGAAAAAATAAAATAATTAACCTATTACTTAAAAGTAATTTACTTAAAATATATATTACTTAAGAGTAACATATATAAAAATTTAGTACTTATCTTATTAATACTGAATTAAGAACAAGTTTAATAAGTATTAGCGATTTCCATGGGCTTTGTCTTGCAGAGCAAAGTTTTTCAAAGCATTTAGAAATTTCCCCCTCTGAGTTCTTTTTCTATATTTAGCTGATATCTATTTTTTTGTCTTCTAAAGCAACACCGATTTTGCAATATGTTCCAATTTAAAATCAGAGAAAGGAAAAATAACATAATTATCCTATTACTTAATTTTTGTTTAAAAAAGTAACATATACAAAATTTAATACTTATGTTATTTTGAACGGTTTATAATTAAGATCGTGTATTGTAGCTTTAGCTTAAAATGCATTTTTTGCATTCAAGTAATTTATTAATGTATAGGGGCGCGATAAAAATTGGATTGAAAAGGGGGCGCCAGTATTGAAAGTTTGAAACACTGTTCTAATCACTTGCATTTTAGTTTCCAGAAAATGCTTTTTCCTGGTTGCTTTTTCCTGTTTTCATTATCACCATGATAAAAGTAAAAAACATAATATTTGTCACTTTTATTAACCGTTATATTTTTATATAAATTTTACTTACAATAATGTCAGCAAATGTTTCCAAATGATAAAAAAGCGTCCGTACCAAACAAGACAACAACTACACTGTTTCGGATATGTTATGTACATATTTGAAACCTACAATTTTGAGAGCCTCGTAGCTCTGCAGGCAATTTGGGAATCCCAGTTGGAAAAAGAGCGCTAAACCGAAAGCGCTAAACGAAACAGTGTTAAGCGGGGTCTTACTGTACAACAGAAGACTAAAGCAGTAACTTGAAGAATGGATGCAAAGAAAAAGGTTTAATTTTTAAGGAAATCGAATTAAAATCATCTGAAATTGATAGGGTTACCGCGATAAAAAGAATAATTATCTAGAATATACACATCCCCATCACAACCACGTTACCACTCGAGGGAAATATCAAGGTAACCATATTGCTACGTTATCACCCATCTTGGCTGACATAAACAACAACTTAGCGCGTACAGCTCCGATATCAAATTCGTTCCCGATGAATATTAGTCCTCATCGCCTTGTGAGAAAATTGACACTCTCTCTCTCTCTCTTACTGTTCTTCTTGCTGTATATTCTGAAGTTACAATATATATTACATTCAAGTATATTATAAAAAGTTAAATTTAAACAAACATAATATTTGTTTAATTTTTTAAAAATTATTCAATGTTCCCGAAAGCAGGAAATATTCAGAATATTCTAAGAAAACAGACTTGATGATCTGAATATATAATAAAAATGCAGCAATCTTTTTACATAATACCATCAAAGCTTATACGAAGTATATATAACTATAAGTAATTAAAAAATAGTTTTAAAAAGCTTCCAAAAAATACAAACATATAACTTTCTGGATAATTTTAGAACCTTTTTAATTCTTCATACAAATTACTTGCTAGAATTCTAAAAAAACAGAGATATAATATATCTATAGTAAAACCATATATTCAACAATGAATTCTGTATATCCAAAAGTTAGTTTTTCAAATATATTTCAACTTTTTTCTATGTTTTAAATATATTCCCAAATTATTTAAATTTAAAATTTTTGTTCCAAAATTTAATTTTTTAAAAATTTTGAAAAGAACATATTTCATTCAGGACCTATATATTGATATTTAAATATTAATAAAAAAATGTAAAGTAAACTTTATTTTTACTTATCGTTAACTCTTATTTTAAAATAGAAAAAAAATTTATTTTACTATATTTTAGGCCTATATGCCTAAAATAGTAAAAAATAAAACTCACCCACAGTTAGAGATGTTTCTTTAATTCTTGCCATTTCTGATCCATATTTTCTTATTTATCTTTCCTGTTCTCCATATAGTATTTGTTTAACATTGTTCCTTTTCTTTTGAAATTTTTTG
>BMAV01008375.1:108036-132754 GCA_019973955.1 Trichonephila inaurata madagascariensis | reverse complement strand
AAAAAAACATGGTTCACAATATTACCAATTTGTAGATAGCAATTAGTTTGAATTTACTGTCATTTTCTTTCTGTTATATTTCAAGCAATATTTTTCTACAAAGACGAAAACATTGAATTAGCCGATGAAGGAAGAATAGCAAAAATCTTTACTTTCAACGACAGAAAATATGTATAGCAATGTATTTATATGTAAACAAGGTATACAATGCATATGTACAATTAGCTAAAAACTACATGAAGAACAGATTGTCAGAAGGAACGTTAAGCAAACAGTTTTGAACAACAACAATAAAAAAATAACAGAAAATCTTACATACCGTAAAATCCGGCGTATAACGCCCACTTTCAGCCCAAAAAATTAAATTGATATTTACGGATTCAAGAGCTTTAAAAACAAAAAAAGATGAGTATAGAAAAAAATTAAGACTTCTACAAATACCGAAATACTGTTTATTTAAAAGAAATGTGTGTGTGTGTGTGTGTGACACTCCTTATGAACTTAAAGAGTTGTATAATTCTATATAGATGTATATACTATTTTTTTTCTATACCTTGGAATAATACCTCAAATAAATTACTTCAAAAGATGAGAGCACTGCACAAGTACATTTCAGGTCTCTTCGTACAAAAGGTGTGCGTTATATGGCGAGCATAACAAAAATTAAAAAATGCAGCTCAAAAGTATAGGTGAGCATTATTATATTATTATTTATATATTAGCATTTATATTACCGATTTTATGGTAATCTAATATTTTCTTTGCATTGTTTTCTTTTAGCGTCAAATTGTTCGATATCGTCCATTTTTTATTCATTTCACCATTGGAATGTGAGTCTAAATGACTGCGCATACTTTTCATGATATTCAACATTGATCAGCATCTGCTGATGAATGAAGAAAAACAATAATCTTTTTTTATTCAACCAAAGAAAATGTCATAGAAATGTACATGCATAAAATCTTTAAAATATATATGAAGAACAGATTGTAAGAAGGAAAGTTTGATACAACACGATAAAAATTGCATTAACTCTGAATTTTAAAGTGCAAAAGAGAATTACTTTTTTGAGCATTCAATCCTATCCATAATCTGTTTTTGATGAAAGTACCATAAACAGCTCAGAAAATCTTAGACGTAAATAAAAATTCGCATTAGCATTCGTATTCTTACCTATTAGCGCCACTGCATTCAAACTGGCACCATGCGAATCGTGCTATTTCCCACCAAAATCTTACAAATCTTTTTTGTTTCATATAAAACATGTAAAAATCTTTGCTGTTTTGATATCAAGGAGTGATTCGTGTGGCGCCAATTTCGTTGAGGTGACACTAATAGGTTATTTCGTTGAAGTGACACTAATAGGTTAATACCTAAATATCTAACTTAAATCACGATATCTACAATCTTAAATCCCAATTAGTTTGCATTGATTTCCACTTTCTTTTTGTTATCCTAATATTATAATCTCGAAAGTTTGTATGTATGGATGTTTGTTACTCTTTCATGCAAAAACAACTGAACGGATTTTAATGAAACTTTACAGTAATATAGCTTATAAAATAATATAATTTTTTCTTGCTTATTTTAGTTTAAATTATATGATACCGTGACTCAAGTTTTTAAGTCAAAAAATGATTTGTGAAGCATTTTGTAAACAGAAGCTTAGATAATGTGGTACTTATGTATTAGCGTCCCCACAGCAAATTTGGTGCCATGCGAATCACACCTTGATACCAAAACAACAAAGATTCTAACATATTTTATATAAAATCGGTCAAATTTTGGCGGAAAATGGCGCGATTCATGAGACGCCAATTTGGCTGCGGTGACGCTATAATACGTACTGATAATAATTACTTATTCTTTAACACACAAATATCAGTGGATTATTTCAGACAATAAAATTCACTTCATACCTGCTTTTATTCTTATGTTAAAAAATAATAATAATCTGTTACAAAAAAAATTATTGCTTTTCTTTGTTTAACAACAAATTCTAAATCTTGCTTATTGTAACAATAAAGTTGAAAATACTAGTAAGCAGTATAACAAAAAGAGAATATAGTAATAAATAAATTTTTCTACGCAATTTTTTTTAATGATTTTACTATGCACATTTGGTAGTAACAAATTGATCGTTATAACAAAATAAATACTTTTATCACTTCTGGACCATAATAATAAAATTTAGTTTGCATGTTTCTTTTGTTGAATTGAAATCCGCCAAGAATGCTCCCAACGGGGTGGGGTTACCGGAGGAATTGATGTTAAATTTCCGTTTGGGCTCTATTAGATTTAGACTTGACATTTAGCACATATATTTATTTTACGGAGTAGAGATCCATTTAAAGTTGCCTTTGTGGTAATTCACTTGATTATTGGGTTAAGTGAGCGCAAAGAATCTTTCTACTTCTGTTTTAAATATTATTAGAAAATCTAAATTCTGTCTTTTTTGTATCAAGAGGCGAGAGTTACAGCTATAAATATATTTTTCAATACAATTGAATTCTTAATGCTAGGTATCAAAAATGTATGAATATGTAAACAGTATTTATTTATACAACATCGTGAAATACACAGTGAAGAGGGTGGATAACGGCTAGTCAGCTATGATTTTGTACTCTTTTGCAACTCTGATGAAACATGGAATTAGACAATAAAGGAAGAACAATAAGCTTTTCCAGACAAAATTGTCACGCTATTAGGTTGAAAGTAGGCAAGACGTAACGCTAAAGTGTACCAACATTCAGGCAATGATTTAATTCCACGCTTTACTAACTTTGAGGCTGACTACCTTGATATCAAAATCAGATGAATTGTAGCCCAAGCACAACCGTAGATTGATAATACAAAAAAAAAAAAAAAATCATGTAAAAAATCTTGTACGTAAAAAGAAATTTAACTTAAATCACACAATATTAGCAATCTGTTAATCCCAATTCGTTTGAATTGTCTCATTTCCTTCAGTTACATTTTTCTACTTTTTTGTTACTATGGAATTTGCCAATAGAGGAAAAGGGTACTTACGTATCGGCGTCACCTCAGCAAAATTTACGATAACAAAACAATAGATTCTTACGTGTTTTATATGAAAAAGAAAAAAAAAATCAGTCAAATTTTTGTGAAAAAAAGTGCAACTTTGGCTGCGGTGATAAAAATATGTAAGTATCAGGAAAAGCAGTAACCTTCTTCTTTTTCAATGGAAGGAAATAATGGTACTTGCGTTTTATCACACCAATGTTAGCACATTAAAATAACTCGCCAAGTTAGCAGCCCTGATCTTCACTTAGAATAAACTTGTGTTTGCAAATGTTTTTATTAAAGTAAAAAAAAAAAAAAAATTAAGAGCTTAATTTTTAAGTTAAAATTTCCAAATTTCACTCATCGGTAACTTCTTTTTTTTAAAAAAAAAGTACTGCGTCAATGAATTCTTGAAAAAAGGGTTTTATTTCAGCAATAATCTGTTTTTCCATTAGTTTAATTTATTACTATATTCTCTTTTTGTTATACTGCTTACTAGTATTTTCAACTTTATTGTTACAATAAGCAAGATTTAGAATTTGTTATTAAACAAAGAAAAGCAATAAAGTTTTTTGTAACACATTATTATTATTTTTGAACATAAGAATAAAAGCAGGTAAGAAGTGAATTTTATTGTCTGAAATAATCCACTGATATTTGTGTTAAAGAATAAGTAATTATTATCAATACTTACTATTAGCGTCACCGCAGCCGAATTGGCGCCTTATGAATCGCGCCATTTTCCGCCAAAATTTGACCGATTTTATATAAAATATATTAGAATCTTTGTTGTTTTGGTATCAAGGTGTGATTCACATGGCACCAATTTTGCTATGGTGACGCTAATACATAAGTACCACATTATCTAAGCTTCTGTTTACAAAAAGCTTCACAAATCATTTTTTGACTTAAAAACTTGAGTCACGGTATCTCATATAATTTAAACTGCAATAAGCAAGAAAAAATTACAGTTTAGAAAATAAACAAACATAAAACTGTGGACACTAAAATAGAAAATATAGTATTAATTTAATACAAAACAATTCATATCCTAAGACATGGGAAATCTAATGTTATCATATTTGTGTTGTGTGCCAATCCAAAAAATGAAATTTAGAAAGAACATTTTTTTACGACAACTTTTTCGAAAATCGAATGTAATTCCACCACAAAGAGTTAAAAAAACGATGAATAAATATATTAAGAATAAAATGTGCTAAAATCCCCCCAAAAACTGCTCTAAACATTAATTATCGCAAAGTTGACTTGATACGTCTGATGACGTCATATCTCAATTTAACTAAAAAATCGTTTAAAAATTAAATTAAAAAAAAAAAAATCTAAAGTGAATTTCGAAAAAAACTCTTTTAGGTGTTCAGGATAATGACCTACAGCTCCTACATGCCAAGTTTCAGACTTCTGGGTAGCTTAGTTTTGCCGGTACAGCTGAAACACACACAAACTCTTTCTTTTATTAGTATAGATTCACCTTTATTTATTTTTTTATAGTCGTACAGACAGTAGTCACAGTCAAAGGAAAAGTGACAAACCTTAAAATTGTTTGGCAATCTATTTTTAAAGTGGCCAAAAACCACCCAAATTGCCAACTTGCATCCTACATTTAATTTTAACCCTTAAGAGTCTTAAAGGGTTCGTCGAATGGTCGTAGTGTTTACTTATTCCTCAATTATTTGTTAATGAACTTGTTTAAACAACTTTTTTTTGCACTATTTCATAAAATTAAATTAAGTCATTTCCTCAAACTTAATTAATTTTGAGTTAATTAATTTATAAGTCAACTCATTTCCTCTTGAGATCTTATCCTCTTACGGGATGTAACACACCCTTGTCTTTTGATTTTTTTCTTCTGGATCCTTTTTGGAGACCTCGAATAAATGTTGACAGTCATACTGTTCATTGGACGGGACCACATTTCTCTTTGAAGTGTTATTAGTATCAACTTAAACAAACTAATTACCTAATTAACAGTGAAATATTTATTCTTTCCTCTGATAATTAACCGTAACCGTAGAATGTTGTACTATTCGAAACGAGTAAGTGGGTCTCAAATGGCTGAATGTTTTTCCAGAAAAGGATTTGTAGTTTGCTATTCACTGAATAAAACGTTTAAAAACCTTCTTTTATTTTAGAAATCAAACTACTACATTCCTTCGTTCAAGTTTTTTATGCGCAGGAATTACCGTTCTTCATATTTATTTATCTACCTATATACACTGTATTCCCCTACATTTTATGATTTTATTATTTTTTTTATGTAATAAGGTTTTGTGTGTGTGGAGTTATGCGCCATATTGTATCAATTCAATGCAAATAAAGGAATTAAGTATGAAATTCAAAATGCTAGTCTCTAATTTCCGTTAAGCTGTCTAAAAGTTCGGCAGTAATTTTAAAGTATATTATAACATTTATAAAATATACTTTAAAAACAAAATTCTTGTGTACACTTTATATTTATAAAAGTACTTTAACATAATATTATATATCTATATTTATGTTGTTTAAAAAATCGTTTTGAAGATTTTATGCTTTTTTTTGCATTTTTCACTTTTTTCTTTGTATGCATTCAAACTGATCTGTATGATGTAAAGTTATAAATAACTTTTACAAAACTTCTATTTTGAAAATAAAGAATTTCTCTCGTGTGAATTTTGAGATGAATCATTGTTAAATATATATATATATATATATTTAACTTTATAATACCTTTTTTTTTCTACATAAAAAATGCTCTAGATATTTTTTAATGGGATAAATTCATGATGGGCACATGATAAAAAACTATCACTTGTTCTCCATTGAATTCAAATCTGACATTCAACTTGCACTTGTTTTACTTGTAAAATTTAGATAAAATTTTAAATTTGATAATTTGGTAAGGATGTTTAAGTTTTAAGATTCTTCAAAATGTTTTTCCAAGGAAAAAAGCAATTCTTATAGAGGTATTTTTAAATCAAAGTGCATTTAGCTTATGTATGGGCATTATTATTGTTGACAAATACATACTTTTTAAAAGAAAGTTTTTGTAAAAACAAAAGTTGGCAACAGCGAAACTCATTAATTGATTGGCTGGAAACACGGGATTACAGTTATTATGGGGTTATAACGTCACGTAAACAAAGCTCATTGTGAAATTTAAAAATAAATAATTAAAACAATCCAAAACCAAAGAGTGGTTTTTATTGTTATACAACAATTATTATCATTTTAATGATGTACGTCTCTATAGCAGAACTTAAATCACAGGGGGAATCATTTTTTATTCTATATATAAAAACAAGTTATTTTGAGACTAAAGAATGGAATTAAAAAGAAATGGCGTCAAAAAATACTAAGTCTCTTAACACTCACGGAAAAAAAAACATGATTTAAAAATATTAAGAGGAGGAAATTTTTTAACCATAAAAGTATGCCAAGAGAAATGCCAAATTGGTAAGAAACAATTTTCCAGATACACATGGCAAATTTTTTAAAATTCTTAGTAATTTGATTCTATTTCAATATTCTTTCTTGGATTCCTGGTAACGGATAAATTACTATAATACATAAATCGATTTATAAATTATTGCTTATTTTTTGTGTGAATGGAACTCGAATCCGATACGAATTATAAAAGAAATTTATTAATGTTATAATATATTAAGGTTATTATTGATGAAAGCAAATATATATATATATATTTGAAGAGTGGTTGAGTACAAAGCTATTTGTGGTATATATATAGAGAGAGAGAAAATAAATAATAAATGATATGCGGAACTTTGTTGATTACTCAATAAAGCATCTACGCAGTGTCTCCTCGTAATTTCATAAAGGCCCTATTTTTTAGTTGTAAAGGAATGGAGTTTATGTATAAATAGTCAATAATAGAATTTTTCAATAATTTTTGAACTGCAGACTATCTAAAAAAGCCAATTATCCGACAGCACTGCGGAAATAATATTTTTCGTTCATGGAAGAGCAATGCGTTTAGTTTTAGTATAATATTGTTTCTATTCTATTGTTGCAGAAAATTTGGATTCCGCTTCTCTGCTGAAATGGTATTTGGCAGAAAAGATCATCTGTGGGTGAAAAAATATCATTCTTTAAATACTAAAAATGATCTTGGCAAATTAATTGGCGACAAAAATGGATGTTTCTTGAAAATTCTAGAAAGGTCTAGGATGTATATTTCTCGAGAAAGTTCGAGAAGCCCCATCCAGTCTATTGAAATGAAGACGCAGAGAGTTAAGAGATGGAGAGCAACTGTGCGTTTTCTTAGATTAAATGCAATGTAATATTTACTACTTTGTATTGCTGTGTGGGTTTTGAATTCGTTCTATTGTCTATTTTGCATACATTATTGTGAGTTTTTCGCGTTTTAATTGATTCTTATCAATAAGTACAGTACTTATGTAATCGTATTAGCGTCACCGCAGCCAAATTGGCGCCACGCGAATCGTGCCATTTCCCACCAAAATCTAACTGATTATTGAAGTGATAATTTTCTTAGGCGCATTTTGCTGAAGAGCGAATCTAAGTTAAGTGTCAGAAGGTTTGACTGCGTTACGCTCAATCGGTTTTATTCGGCAACCGTACTCATGTAGGTGACGATTGCTTAGCTTTGAATTGAAAACTTTTTTGGCACGTGTTTTTTTTTCAAGTAAAAATTCCATGCACACTTTTCCCCGTGAAGTTTTATTTTCTTTCTTTAAATATTACTGTCATGCAGCCCACTTCCCTTCAACTCCAGCGAATGAAAGAGAGAAGAGGAGTGCAAGCGAAAATGATTGAAAAAAAAAAAAAGATTATTGAAAGATAAAAGGAGATCGAAAATAAGAAGAAACGAAACATGGGATTTTTTTTAAATTTTTTAATTCAGTAGAAAGAACATTTAAGCACAAAAATGTGCTAAAAGAATTAAAATTCAAAATTTTAATGAAGTTAATTGTCGAGAATGCTGCCAATATTTTGGTTTATATAAGGGATGGCAACTGAGAGATTACGAGAAAATAAACACTCTTCTTTTGGTTGCTTAGATAATTTTAAGAAATGTAAACGGTTTCCAGGGCATAAGTTTTCCTTGCTTTACATAGTATACGGTGTTATATAAGTTTTATAAACGGTATTTACGTATTATAGCAACGATATTGGGGACATTACATGAAAGGAAGCACATGGTTGCCAAATTAGAACGGACGACACATGGGAAATCAGGGTTGCCAACTTGTAGATTTATCTTAAACGTCAGCATAAGTACCATGTAAACATTTATATTATCCAAATATAATCCAGATAAGTAACTTATATACAAATATTTTTAAATAATTTGACTAATTGACATTTATAAATCGCGTATATACTAATATAAAAATATATAAGAATGCATAATTATTTAAAAATTGCCCTTTACAGAAAAATGGATGAAATAAACAAATCCGTCGATAAAGGGGCACGAAAAAGAGAATTACTTAACGCATGCATGTGAAAATGTCGTGAAAGAAAACATAGTACATAAAAACCATTGGATGTTCTTGCCCAGAATAAATCGGTTTTCACTTCTATCGTGTGGTCTTAAATACAAACACACACTTTTTGTTTAATTACAAAATACTTTAGAATCTCTGTTGTTTTGATATGAAAGCACGATTCGTGTGGCATCAATTTTGCTGTGGTGACACTAATACGTAAGTACCATTAATATTTCTTTAATTAGTAGAGATTTATGGAATAAATTATGATTTTTAATCCGAAAGAACTTATTTTTTGATCACTTGAACTTTTCGTACATATAAAACATGATCCACCACACAACAGTATTGAAATAAATATAAAAATTAAACAACAAAGAACACATTTCAGGTTCGCCAAAAAATCCTCTTTCGTATCAAAATTTTCTATTTTCATCGTCGCATTATCAAAAGAATTTTAAAATGTTCTGCTATAGATGAGTTACATAGCACGAGTCCATTTTTATTTCATGTGAATACCTGCAATAAAGTGTTCTTAATAACAGGAACAAAGGAAGGAATTTGAAATTCGAACATTACAGAAACAACAATAAATCTTTTTAATACTTTTTCTGATATGATGTGCCGATCTGTTTATATTCCTATTTTAAACCGTTTATGCAAGACAATTTATATATCTTCCCCCATAAAAAAAATATTTACAGTAAAATAAAATTTTTATATTACTTTTTTATATTTTAATTTATATACCCGATTCCTCCGAATTGTTTTATTTTCTTAAATGCTAAGCATTTAATTTGAAAAAATGAACTGAGAAATCCAGCGTCAGTCAGTCTAGAACTTTCCAAGTCGGTTGCTATGACGACTAACAAGACCTGCAAGAAAAGAATTTCCTGTTATATATAGACTCATTTGTTTCACTTAAGACAGTCGTAGAAGATTAATACATTTTCAAAACAAGAATGTGGAACAACAAAACACGAAATAATGGTCCTGTCTTGTGTATATCAAATATAATTTTAAATTAAAAAGCAATTGCGTTGTTCATCCAATTCTTTTTGAAATAAAAACAAGCTCTATACATTATTCTGTTGTTCAATAAATGCTATAAAAATAATGAAATTCAAGTATCATTTCGACTTTCGATAAATAAAATGAATTAAAATAAGTCTCATATTTAATTTAAAAATATCCTTTTTCTCTCAATCTGAAATTTTTATGGAATTATTTTCCAACAGGTTTGACTTCAACACAATAACAAGGACGGAAAAAAAGTATACAGTCAGAATGTTGAAAGTAAATTAAATTAGACGTTTTTACGTTGAATAAAGAATTTGCTAACAAGATATCGTTTCAGGCAAAGATCAATATTCAGCAGTCAACAGGTCAATATTTGAGAATTTTCCCAAGAATGATTAACAGAGATTTATTTAATAAAATATGTTTTTATCGAAAGTAAGCACTTGACAAAATATAAAAGAAAGTTCCTTAAGGCAGTTAAAAAATATTGTGTTAAGTATTGTTTGAGTAAAGCGAATTATTTTCCATTTCAAATTTCGAAAAATAGCAACATTTTACTTCAGTTGTTAACAAAATATTTTGAAATGTATCTGAAATTCTATAATATCGTTGAAGTAAATACTATTCAAGATTTTCCAGCCAATTAGTTCATGTAATTCACTGTTGCAACTTTTGCTTTTATCAGAAACTTTCTTTTAGAAAGTACATATTATTCAACGATATAATAATGCACATAGTCAAACAAAATGCACTTAATTTAAAAGTTTTCGTATAATATAAGTATTGTTTTTTAATTTTGAAAACTGAAGAATTTTAACACGTGAACTCTTTACCCAATCATATCAAATTTCAAATGTTATCTAAACTTTACAAGCTGAACAACGAGTATGTCAATTTTTAATCAATGGGAAACTAGTGATTGCCGTTATCATGTGACCATCATGAATTTAGTCCATTGCTCCAACAACTTGCTTTCCTGTATTAGACTTCTATCCAATACGACGACAGAATTCGCGAAGTTGGTAATAATGTACCCCCCCCCAAAAAAAAAAAAAAAAAAACTCGTACCAAAAAATTATAATAGGCTCCTTTTGCATAAGATTTATTTACTTTCATATATTCACAGTATGATTTAAATAATCATTTTTTTAAACATTTAAAAATAATTTGGATATTTACAAACCTTTTCGTAATAGGATTCCTTTCAGAACTTTTCCGTTTCGCCGTTGCAGGCGATCAAGTCACCAGAAATGATACAACCGACGCCAAACGGAATAGTCCCGATGGTAACCTTTCACCACCACATTTTCAAAACAAGTCGAGGTCTTTTTTTATCACTAAAGTCTTTTTCATTCAACATCAAAAATGGACGAAAAATTAATGTGAATGAACATTTATTAACATATTTTATATGTATAGTGTGTGTGTTGTCACCAATGAAGCTTGTTTTGAGAGATTTGTGCCGGCTAAACGGGTGGCTGCGGTAGCCTAGTGGTCAAGGTATCGGATCGTGGCTTGCATGTTACTAGTTCGAGCCCAGTACCACTAAAGTCCCGCCGTGTAGGGGGGTGATGCACGCTAAATCTGCCGAGAACTCAAACGTCCTCCCGTTAGTGTGGCGTGGTAGTTAGGAGAGGGGGTCCCAGCTCAGGTGTCATCCTCGTCACTTGACCATGGTTCAAAATCACGAGGTCCATCACCAAAAGCCCTCGTATAGCTGAAGAGTGCAACTTTAATATTCACTCACTCACTCGCCACCTATGTGTATGTATGACGTAAAACAGATTTTGTGCTCAAAATTTCGTAGGAAACTAATCATTTAAATTTTTAAGGGAAAATCTTATGAAGTGATTTTAAAATGCTACTCTCTTCCTGCAAAAATTGGCGTACATATATGAAACTTGATCTAAAAGTCCGTTAAACTATGTATAACAAAAGTTGGTATAGGTTTTGCGATAACATGATTGGTATTCGTATACTACTTCTTTTTATGAATGCTTATTGTTAGTTCCTTAAAAACTGAGTAAATTCTAAATTCAATTATTTTTAAAAAAATAAGTATTGCTTTGATGAAAAATGCTTACCAACTTTTATTCCATGTACTATTAGAAACAAGTGGAAAAATTTCCAAGTATTAGGCACAATAGAAAAAAAGCCTTAGCATTTTAAATGAATACAAACTATGTAGTTATTTTATCTTTCCGAGATAAATCAGCTTAAAATTTTGATTTGCCATAGGGTTGTGAATAAAGACAAATGCAAAAGTTATGACAACTCTGCGTTTTTTAAACTTGGAGCTTTCAAATTTTGTGAGTTTGTAGAAAAGCATATAAAAAAATAATTTAGGCTAAAAAAAGTTAGATTTGATTTTTCGACCGATTTTTTTCAATTGAATCGTACTGTGTCCCCTTAACGTAAGAAAGATTCTGTAATGAGAGAATGAAATGACAAAGAAAATAGAGAAAGCTTATTGGAGAAACTCGGGGGTGCGTCATTCGAGGTTATCAGTAACAGAAAATTTCCCAGTAGTAAAGGAAAGACTGCTAGAAAAACTCTGGGTCGAGGATGTGTGAGTGAATCTTGTACTTATTAACCGTTTGGGTCCCAAGTAGCGCGATTGCGCTGTTGAGATTTTATGTCGAGAAAACAGAGTACATTTCGAACATTATGGGCAACTGACGTTGCGTTAACGATTGGTGAAACAGCGTGCTCAGATTTACTGAAGCAAGTACATTACGCAGCTCTTTTTAATGTAAAGAGTACAGCCTTAATATTGCGATACAAATTAGAAACGTTGTATCAGATGTGTGTGTTGAATTACACAATATTAAAACTTCTGTATTAAAAAACTTCTTTTTATAACAACGCGAAACGCGGGAGCATAGAGTAATTCAGTTATTGCGAGCAAAAAAAAGTGAAAGAGAAAACAGAAAAAGAAGAAAGATCACCTTTTCTATTCCACCGCCAAAAAGTCGAAAACAATCCGTCCGAAAACCAAAACTACCCGCTGCGCAGGCGCACCACACTCCACCGAATGAAACAACAAACCCTCGAGTGTCAAACGGAAGTTTGCCTTCCAAGGCACCAGTCGCATGCGGATCGTGCGCCCGCTCAGCCCCCGACACGCTGCCGACGGGTTCACGTTTCGGAGCAATGGGCCAATCGTGAGAATTATTTCCTATTCTTTTGATTTCATCGATTGATTCAAATTGAGGATTCGATGACTGTTCGTCTGGATATCGATTTTTTTAAAAAAATTAATTTTGATTGACTGGATTCGATAAATGTGGCGATTATTCATTCGGTTCTGGAAAACAGAGGGAGGACAAATGAAATAAAATTTTTAAAAGACGGTTTAATCCGTTAACAATTTGCGATAAATAAAATTTCAATTGAACTATATAATAATAATCAGCTACGGGGAATACTCTATATTTGAATTTTGACACATTGAAGTGCTTGAATTGGAGAAATCCCAGGAAAAAAAAACCCAGTGGATAACCATTTACAATTTGTGAGTTAATTTGCAAGAGGCATTATACCATACACCACCAAAAATAAAGTGCTAACACTTAACCACTAATTGATCAGAATACTTTCTAGACGTGTGTATCAATTTCTGGAGTTATTATATGACAATTATCATTATTGAGAAACATAATTTGTACACAAAATAGACAATAACAAACCATTATTCTACCAATAGAGTATTTTTTGCTGTTCCAAAACTGGCAACACAACCGACCATTGGAAACGTGTCAAACGTACAAGCTGGCCATTTTCATGTCCTCTACTCTTTTCGTTGACCACAGAGTGTGTGCTTGAAGTGTTGGAATGAGAAACCCATGAGTGACCACAGCATAGTCCGAGAGTGGCTCAAGTATCTGGACCTCGAGCAGTACTATGAGAGTTTCGTGGACAACGGCTACGACGACCTCGAGATGTGCAAGCAAATCGGAGAGCCGGACTTGGACGCCATCGGGGTCCAGACCCCCAAACACCGGCAGCTCATCCGGCAGGCGGTCCGGACTCTGCTGGAAAAAGGGGGTACTTCGGTGTACATCAGCCTGGAGGAGTGCGGTCGGCTAGGGCGGGACGGTCCCGGGGGAGAGAGAATGACTCACCCCCCGTCTGCTCAGGTAAGGGGCAATTCTTTCTCTTTTTGTTCTGTTTCGAATACAACGGATATTCGATTATAGTTGATAATTTGGATGGATCGGTTGTTTGAAGGGGATAATATATGGATGAATATTTGAATTGTGAGAAAGCCAGTATATACCGAGCGTATCTTGTTGCAAAGTAGTTTTATTCCTATTTTATGTAATGTATTTCGAGAAATTTGAAGCAAGCCAAGAGTATTGGTATGTTTAAACATAAGAGCTATACAAGAATGGGCATTTGGTAATATCGCTTATGGCTTATAAGAAGCTTTGTTATTATGTTAGTTTGTTATTGCAGTTTAAATTATACGAAAATAAAGAAATGTAAACCTATACATAATTTACAGATTCTCGTTAAAAAATAATTTTAAAATAATCATTGTTGTTTTAGATTATTTTATAACACATTGAATCGATCATTGTCATTTTCAAAATTTAGATTTCCTTTTTTGGAAATCCCCCCCCCCCATGAATGTTTAGAAGTTACGTAATTGTTACATTTATCGCTTAGTATAGTAATTAACATTTATTGCCTTTTTCCTGTTATTTGATTATACATTTAGCATGATGTATTTAAAATTTTTCGTGTTCGATGCTTATATTATTTAGAATTTTAATTGTTTCGGATATTGTTCTTTTTATTAATTTTAGAAGTCATAATTTAGCTACATGGCTGTTCTGATCTATATGCAATTTTGCTGTATAAAATATATTAGAAATAAATGCACAAGAATCAATACATTTCATGAAATTCATTGATTCTTGTTTAAATTATCTTTCTCATTTATGCAAACATCAGATTATGCAACGTTGTAAACAATTTATAAACAACCAAGTACGAAAGGCGTGACGAAAATACTTAATAATGCTCTAATGCAGTGGTCTCCAACCCCCCGGTCCATGGATCAAACAGCCCGCGCAAGGAACTTTAAATTCTTTCCATTTATTTACTTGGTGTATATTTCTCTCGGATTTATATGACTTTCCATGGACATCATTTATACTCTATGTTAAATCACTTTAGAATCATTTTTTTGGTGTAACTGTGTTATATTTTGTAAGTATATTCAAATACACATAACTTAAAACTAATGAATCAAAAAGTTAAACAATCAACGTCCTACCTTGAGAGGGCTGCGGTACAATTATGAAATGTTGGACTGTCCGCGGCTATAAAAAGGTTGGGGGTTCACTGCTCTTAAGATTTTAAATATGATATTCCGAATCTTTTTTCAATGGCAAATCCCAGTGTCCGATCGTAGTCACAAATGATCAAGAATCCATTTTTTAATTCCATCAATTCCAGTTTTGCTGAAAAATAGAGATTTTTACGTCTTATGTATCCATTTCCCTAAGTGTTGGAAGAAAAAAAAAAAAAGAAATATTGAGCGATAAGTTTGGTGAGAGAAAAGGAGAGAGTTGGCGAGTTCCTTTCCGTCTTGTGACCTTGGGTTATTCATGGCTCTGTCTGTAAGAATCCACTGCCCAATTCCAGCGTTGGTAAGTGAAGTGAAAATAAATTATGACCCATATCTCTTCGAATAACCAATAATGCATTAATTTTTCCAAGGGAAACTAAACCGCGCGGCTTAAGGAATAATTGATTATTGGATTCCTTTGATTTTGTCGATGCTATGTAACTCTACAATGAGTTATTAGTCATTAATACCTTATTATTCAGATAGGATCAATGACGAAAACGATTCCAGAGAACTTAAATTAGCTCACTTCAACTAAGTGCCAAAAACAGGCTCGGAGCAGTTATTTGTAATTCATAATTAAAATTATGCCGTTCTTCCATTGGATTATTTTTGAAAAACTGGTGCCGTTTTTAATTGTATTTTTCGGTTAGGCAGGTGGAAATCTCAACAGGTAGACACTTAAGGCAACGACACACAAAATACGTACAAATAAAAGCTTTTCGCTGTTAGTTAATACTAATTGGCTATTAAAAACCGCATGGAGAACGATGGGTCTGCTGTACTTGAGTTTTCACGGTCGCTTCCGGCCGGTGTAGTTTCATTCGAGCCATAGGTTCGAGTCCTGATGCCTTTAAAGACTCCCTTGTGTAGCGAGGCTAATAAAATATAAATCAATCAAAGCTGAATTTTCCTTGTTGGCATGGTGTGTGGAAGTTCGGACCTTGGAGTGCCAACTTAAGTTTAGTCGTCACTAGATGTTTCAAAATAGTCGGTGTGGTCGTGGTAGCCAATGGGTCATGATTACGAGGTCATGGTAGACATTGTCGGGTCACAAGTTTGAAATCTGGTTCCACTAAACACCCACAATGTAGAGGAGTAGATGCATGTTGAATCTATCGAGGCCCAAAGTCTTCTCATTGGCGTAGTGTGAATGTTTGGAGAGAGGGGTGCCAGCTCAGGTGTCGTCTTCGTCACTTGACCGTGGTTCAAAATTACGGGGTGCATCGCCGTCTTGCAGCTTTGAAATGCAAGTGAAAGCTTTTGGGGCTCCTCATTATGTCTTGACTATGGCAAAAAAATTATGTCTTTACACAGCCTATGCAATATTTTTAAATTCGGCGTTAATTAAATAAATAGCCGTCGTGAGACAAGGTGTGGAAATTTGGAGGCTAACATTCGACTTTGGTTATCAGTAATTAAAGTTCGTCAACTCTAACCGCTGAGGAAATCGACATTTCGTTTAATCGAGTGAGGCATTAGGAAACATAAGCGATTAACAATAAACACTTAAAAAATTAAGTGTTTTATAATCATATTATGAAGAATGAATTTTTATTTCCTCATCGTTTCGGAAAGAGTTTTTTCCCCCAGTTTTGATTATACAGATTTGAAAATTTCAAATACGTTTGAATTTCCCCCCTCATTAAATAAGAATTTTGAGATATTACTCATTTTGTTTTAGCAACTTTACACTCTCTCTCTCTCACACAGACACTGTATACACATATTTCTTTAAATATATTCATTTGTATTTTATGGATTTTTGTAAATTTAACTGAACGAGGATTAATTTTTAAAATGCACTAGAGTCAAGTATAACGTTTCCATCTCTTTGAGCGAAGAATCCTCCTTTGCCTGATCAAAGTGCATTCTAAATTTTGAGCGCCTAGCAGACACTTTCGAGTTTTATACTTGTGAAAAGTTTCCAAAGTCTTAGATTTATGGAAGGTAAATAAAATCGAGGACTTTGTAGAATAAACAGTTGGAAAGGTATCGTATCTACTGTGGCATAAAATTGAGAAACTAGAACAAGTTTTCTCTTGGATGACATTATTTACATATTCGTAATAAAGATTTACTGTTTTATATATAAATTTTTAATATACTTTACATTTGAGAAGCAAAAATGATTTGAATTCTAAAGGTTAAAATAGATATTTTGATACATAATTTTAAAATTTTGGAAACAATAAAGGATGTAAACTGCAGTATTTATAAACACTACAGACTTAGGACTATTTTTTTTAATAAAAGAAGTGGAGTTTAACCAGCTTTGAGACTTGCTAATATTTCTTTTTCTGGTTTAAATACTGAACGTAATTCAACTGAATATAATGGATAGAAATTCTAAGTCCACGGATATAGCCTATCTCTTGTGAAATAATATATATTACATCTATTTAAAACTAAATACGCGTCTATAAATATTTAAAAATCGTTTTTAATAAATACTAGTTTTTAAAGTTATATTTTGGTCTTCCGAATTTGCTTTTTAGAGCACTCAAAAGCAAAATTTATAATAAATTTTACGTTTCCTTTAATGATTCAAATGTACACGAGAACGCTGTATAGATTATTCGGATGGAATGTTCTTTTTAAGGCTAATTCTTTATGCAAAAAGCAGATCTAGACACTTTTCGTTCAGTCCAAAGCTTGTACGCATGTGACGATTTGAATCGATATTCCTGGCTACGAATACGCTTAAAATTTTTTACAAAATTTATACGATACAAATATTAAAATCTTTTTAAATTTTTATTTGTTTCAAAATGAATACGAGTGGCAACTTTTTTTCAGGAAACTATAACTTTTTGGGTTGTCATGACAACCGGGTTTCAGTTGTGTGTGTCTGGTCTAGGAATTTTCACTAAAGATAATTTGTAAAAATAATGCTTTTTTTCAATCGTCTAAGTGCATCCAATATAATAATTTTTATTTATTAAACGTTTTCGTTCTTTCTTTCAATGTTATAATAGTTGTAATGTAATTCGCTCTTTATTTTTATTGCGCTTATGATATTGTTTTAACAGTTTTGTCCCAAATTTTTCCGTTGTGATATCGCATTACGTGTTTCGGATTTTTATAAAAAAATAAGTAAATAAAAGGTAATGATACAGAACAAGAAATTAACATCACGCAATGCAAAAATCTGTCTGTTTTCATGAAAATTTTTATTCAAATTTTGTTTATTTATACGAAGTTTTTAAAAAATATGCAAAATAAATTATTGTGGAGAAAAAAATTTTCTTGCACTTTCTAAAACGTAAAATATTTTACGCATAGAAATTTTCTTTGATGGTTTTGATTTATGATGTATTATATCATGAAACACAAAATCGCAAGTATTGTAATATTTTTTAGTATTGTCAAGAGGAAAAAATGCATACAATAGTAAAAAAAAACCAATTAATATTCTTCTTTGAAATGGACTAAAGTTACAACTATCACTTGATAAAGGCAATCGCGTGTTCTCTACTGAGTTCAAAACTGGAAGACTTGTGTTAGTTTTTCTACTTGCAAAATTTATATAAAATTTCAAATTCAACAACTGGGGAAACATGTTCAAATATTAAGTTTCTTCAAAAAGTTTTTCAAAATTAAAAAAGAAAATTCTTTTTTCCTTGTACTTTTAAAACAATTGCATTTTGTTTACCTATATACATTATTATTGCTGATAAATATATACTTTTTAACAGAAAATTTCTGCAAAAACCAAAAGTTGGCAACAGGGAAGTAGATGCACTGATTCGCTGGATACTTGTGCTTGCATTTATCATGTGATTTTGACGTTATATGAATTTATACTCTGATTGGCTAGAAACACGTAATTCAGTGCTTCTAAAACTATGGGGCTCACTCACCTAGGGGGGCATGATATTCCTAGTAGGGGGGCGTGAGCACATTGAAAAGTCGAAAACAAAAGATTATTTAAAAAAATTATTAATTTATTGGAAGTAAACAAACAAAATACATTCTGTCATAATAAAAAAAATTAAAAACAACAACATTTACACTGATATAATACACTTATAAATAAATGCACAAAGTATTTTATATAATTAATTTAACAATATTAAGTTAAGAACAAGTTTAATAATTACCAGTGACGCTACGGGCTTGTCATATATATATACGTAAAATTATTTGCAAATATTAACACTTATCTAGATAATCTGTACGGTTTATAATTAATCCCTTAACTGCCAATTAAAAATTACGCGATTCGCTCCCAATGCCACCGTTTTGCACGTATGCAAACGCCTGTGGTGTATTGAAAGGGGGGGGGGGGAGAAAGGGAATGAAAAAAAATCCTTCGCAAACACTGTCAAGGTTCTTTTATTGCAACCTAAAGCCTTCGAAATACTTTTAGCAGCAAACAGAAAAGATCGTATTTTGGAAAGACGTATATATTCGTCCGAGGCAATTTAGGCTCTAGCTGAGAGAGACGTTTATATACGCCGGCGGCACTTAAGAAGTAAAAGTTGTATTGTAGCTTTAGCGTCAAAGTATCGTATTATCGAATTGAATACATTGTTATAGAATGGTGGTGGTGGGGGGGGGGCGATGAAAATTATGATTGAATATTGGGTCACAAGCATTGAAAGTTTGAGATGCACTGACGTAACTGCAGTTATCCCTTGACTGTGACGTCACATAAGTTTAGCCTATTGATCAGGATTCAGAATTACGAGATCCGTTGCCACTAGCACTTACGTGACTTTGTAATGCAACGAAGATGCACAATCAATCTAGCTCCAGTGTAGGGCTGGGGCTGCGGTAGCCCAGGGGTCAAGGTATTGGATCATGGCAGGCGTGTCACGAGTTCGAGCCCAGGATCACTCAAGACCCGCCGTGTAGGATAGCGATGCACATTAAATCTGTCGAGAGCTGAAACGTCTTCCCGTTGGTGTGGTCTGGTAGTTAGGAGAGGGGGTGGGTGCCAGCTTATATAGGTGTCATCCACGTCACTTGACCATGGTTCAAAATGACGTGGTCCGTCGTCAAAAGCCCTCGTGTAGCTGAACAATGCGACGTTAATATCCACTCACTCACTCCTGTGTGTGGCTGCGGTAGCCTGGTGTCTACGGTCTCGAACTCGTGGACGGAATGTCGTGGGCTCAAGTACTGGTGCCACTGAAGACCCGCCGTGTAGAGGAGTCCGATGCACGCTAGATCTATCGAGGCTCAATGTCCTCTCGTTGGTGTAGTGTAGTATAGTGTGGTGTGATATGATACTTAGAGAGGGCGTGTCGTCCTCGTCATTTGATCGAGGCTCAAAATGACGTCATCCGTCCCCCATAGTCCAAGCGTTTTTTAATAGTGCGACAAACTCACTCACGCAACAAGTGTACAAGATGCACATTCCAGTTTCGTACATTTTAATTTAATTGCAGGCTAACTTTAAACCGATTCGAGCAAATAGCTTCAGTTAAATATTCATGACGGGGCAATTGGTCGAGCATTTTTTACAGAGTGGAATAATGAAAGCTCTAATTATATCATTTGTCGAAATCTTACGTCGTTGTCATTATTTGTCGTTAGTTTCATTTACATTTACATTTTCCTTTAGTCACGAACAAGCGATTGTATTCTTTTAAGGTATGCGACTACCCTAAAATCATGATTTTTTTTTAAAAAAAAATCACAATTTTTTATGTTTTTATTTTATAGGACATCTTATCTTTATAAAAGTACTAAGTTTTTTATTTTCCATTCACTAGAACAAAAACTACAAGTGTTCTTGTAAAAGCAGATGCTATAACTTTATGTAAGACGTCAAACTTTAAAATGCGTTTTACTCGAAATGTGTTTTTTCGAAATTCAAACGGGGACAGCAATGGCTCAAAAAGTGTTTAAAATAATTTGCTAAAATTTTGTGTGTATGTTCTGTATAATAATAAAAGTGTTTTAACCTTCAGATGTATCAATCACTGTTTTATTACAAAATTTACAGTTCTTTATGTGAATACAATCGCTGTTTTTTTAAGCAATTTCATATAACTAAGATAAAATGCTCTAGTTGTAAAAATGAAAATATCTCTTATCCTGAAGGTCATTTCAAAAAGAAATAGCAAAGTAATACATCAAAATTAAAAAAATTCATAATTTGTTCATTTACTATTTTTACAGAGCGGGCCCCGTTTATGAAATTTGTTGTCAATTTTTACCCTTTTTTCCCCATTTTAGTAGTAAAAGTTGATTTTTCTCTTATTAATGTTAGCCATTTTTTTTCTGAAAATGTACTAAATAAATCTAAAAACCACAAAAAAAAGTTGTCGGATGCCTTAATTGTTTGAATGTTTTATTCTGAAAAAGAAAAAAAAAAAAAATCTTCAAAATGACTGCCAGAATCCAAGTTTACAAAAAATTCGCAAAATTCTTAGGATGTTGAATGCATAGGATCATCATACAGTAAATTTTTCTTTCAGGGCATAAAGCAGGTCGACGATCACATTCCATAAGCAAATTTCTTTTCTTGTTCATTTTCCAAACAAAGAAAATCCGCTGGTAGCGTATAAGATGATAAATGAATGGGAAAAATGTGTTCTCTTGAGATAGAATGAACAGAAATAAAATGATCGTCGGTGGTATCTAGTGTATTACTTCAGAACGATTGAAGTGGAAAATATTCCATCCTTTTACCCTCTTGGCAACATTTTCGCCCTCTTGTCAACATATCAAAATATTACAGGCTTCGTAAGCCTTAATTCGATGTTACTATCGATCAGGTGGCACAAGTAACAACAACAATTTGCAGGAATTTTTTGTTCAATTCATTTTAGTTGAATTTGGGGTAAATTTTTGAAGGAGAAACACGCTCCGCTTATACATGGATCGGTTTTAAATTCGGGAATACATGGTAATTTTATCTGAATTTTTAAATCATTTAGTTGAATTAATATGTATCTGTGAATGTGAGCGAGTGCTGTGAGTGAATGTGAGCGAGTGAGAGTTGCCAATTCCGATGCAATCCGTATAAAAATTCTTCAATAACTCAATAAAGTACAAAACTCTCAGAAAACCTGAAAACCCACTGAAAAAAAAACACGAGGTGACCTAACTGTAGCATTTGGAAACCAACCCAAATAAAATAATAAAAATTTCTCTCGTACAAACTTCTTTTTAATTGGTATTCATTTGCCGTTGACAAGTTTTGACCACTCTAAATATTCCAAATGGAATGGTGGTGATAAAAAAAAGATGAAAACGACGCCCAGTGTTATCTGAGTTGCACGGAAACATAATTATAGCAACAGGGGAAACATCTCATTTGTTTCCATTAGTCACAATAGAATGCTTTGCCTTTTGTTTTTGCGATCTGTTATCACCGACGGATAACATCTTTTATTTGCGCATATTCCCACGTTGGAAAGGCACATGTCAGAGATGAAGGAAATCCACGGCTCTCCGTTTACTTGCTTTTTCAGGATAAATTGGGGGTCGTTAAATGATGCAGGCTTTATTGGACCATTTACTTTTCCCTCGGAACAGAACGTCTGCTAATTTTTATTCAATTCCTACTATTAGTTCACTCTCCTCCTGCATATATAATCTTTTGTTCAAATTTTCAATCGTTTATGAAATACTTTCTATTCATCTATTCAAGTTCAAATACATTTTTTTAAACTTGTAGTGGATAACACTAGATGTCCATGCGGTTTTTCAAATATTAATTCATTCATTAAGTTAAAAAATGAATAAATAGTAATAAAGAAAAATATTAATCCAACAGCATATGTACATATTAATCCATAGCATTCGTTGTGTCCCTGTAGCGCAATGGATAGCACGTTGGTCTTCTATTCCAAAGGTCGCGGGTTCAAATCCCTCCTAGATTGGCCTAATTTCTGAGAATATGATTTCTTTTGTACTATACTATTTTATTAGAATAATTAAATTTAATGAATGTATAAATGGTAACACAAAAAACCACACACACACACATAGTCCGACGCCCTATATAGAAAGAAAAATGGCGAGGTGAATCGATTTCTTTATTTTGTCGCTTAACAGTGTGATTCTGTCCTATGTATATACACATTTATATTAATCGTAACTATTAAATGTTTCTTTGTTGACCTATAAGTAGGAACTTAGTATGTCCTATGTAGGACTTAATTTATTTTGTATTACTTGTGTAATATGTACATTCAAAAGAAACACTTCTTTATATTATTAATTTTTGAATGAAAAGAAAAAGAACGCGAAAGTTTATCAGACCTTGTATTTTTGATGATTGTCTCAAACTCGTGGCTGACGTTGTGAAGTCACGGGTTTGAGTCCTAGTGCCTCTGAAGACTACCTTATACTTATGCTTGTTAAAGCTGTCGATGCTCAGAATCCTCCCGTAGGTGTAGTGTGGTAGTTTAGAGAGGGGATGCCAGCTCAGGTGCCATTCTCGCCACTTGATCGTGGTTCAAAATTAATAGGTTCATCGCCAATAGACTACTAATGGTGTAGAGTTGAGTTTCCCCCCTTCCGCTCTTATGTCATCAAATTCCTTCAAAATAAATGGAGGACTGGGAGAGTGGGTGGTCAAACTCTAATACTGGCTTACGAGTCAAATCCTTTTTTCCCAAACCCAGTTTAGATATCAATCCCCATTCCAGCTACGTCACACAATTCTTAACAAACCATGGCCCATTTGTTTCTTACTTGCACCACTTCAAATTAAAAGCTACTCGCAATTGTCTTTGTGGATCTGTTGGGGACGCTGAACATTATGTATTCGTATGTCTCCTGACTAAGGATATCCATTTGGTCTCTCCATCTCAAAATGCTAAAAAAGCCTGGTTCCAAAATCTATCGTTAGAAATCCTTCCATTCACTCTAAACTAAAATCACGTGTTAAAATTGCGTCTACAATTTGAGATCAAATTCCTTAGGTGGGATTGGATCAGTACTCTTATGTGGTCAAAGGCGGGTTTTTTCCCCCCTCTCCTTCTCTTTCTTTTTTTTCTACTTTTCCTTTCCCAAATGTTTCCGGTCTTTTTTCTTACTTTTTTGTATGGTGCATTTATATTTTATATTTATATTACTTTTGATGTATTTGCAAGAATTCTGGAATAATGTATATGATTTTTCTTCTCTTACTCTTTATGTTCTTTATTATTCTTTTCAGCTTTGTATGCTTGTACCTTGCAATAACCTATGTATTTCGTTTCATTTACCTTTAACTTGGAATATGTAAATTTAAAATTTGTAATGTATAAATTTGATGTGTGCTACGGTATATACTATGATTTTGCTCAATAAAGATTGAACGCAGGGGTGGTAGTTTCCGGGGGATCATTTTATAGCTCTAAACCTCTTTCGGGTGAGTTCGGTTCCATCGGGCATTCCGCCCATAGCCCTCGTGTTGGTTTATAGTGTGGTGTTAATAAACACCCACTCTCTGTATTACCTTTGTGACATATATAGTCATCTGTCGATAGCTACGTCTTGGGGGTTCCGCGTAAGTTAGAGGTGTGGGATTATCGGAAGGATGAGACATTCTATAATTCTTAATATGATTTTATTAAGAATTTAACATAAATTACTTATATAACGAACAAACTTATATTAAGTGAGAATAAACCAAAGTACGGCCGTTTAACTAAGTCAGATCGCGCAATTAGATCACTTATCAATATAACTAATTATCTCCACCTAATCTCAATTCAATAATTTACTAGCGTTCAGAATATAATCCTCCTACCTTGGTTGAAGACTCAACGATTCTGATACTTTCAGGTAGACTGATGTGCTCGTGTGCAATAGTTGCTCCTTGTAAATATTAGCGAGGGTCGGCGTCTCCGTGATTCCTGAGTAGGCCGTCTAAACACACTTCCAACTGTTCCACACT
>BMAV01008375.1:74488-102641 GCA_019973955.1 Trichonephila inaurata madagascariensis | reverse complement strand
GTTTGATATCATGGCGGGATTTGCATAGTGTAAATTAGACTGTGGTGATGTTAATACATAAGTACCCAATAAACAAATCGATGCTTATCTATAAATATTAACATCACATTCATTGACAGATTAGAAGAGTTTAAAACATAAATATGATACAATGAGTATAAAAAGTGTGAAGAAAAAAATGAAAGTGAAGAAAATGTGTTTTGCAGAAATGATAAGTACATTAAAAATCCACCAGCATTAGCACTTAATACACAATTATGGCAAATGGAAGATTTTTTAAATATAAACACAGAAATAAATGTAAGTGATTACTTTGCAAGAACTTTTAAATTTTAATTAATACACAAAGCTTTATTAAAAATTTCACAAACATAACTTGTTTTTTGTTATATAAATATGCAAAAGTACTATTAAATCACCACTATCTTCAAACACCTTGCTTACACAAATTTTACAAATGTAACATTTTATTTCCATGAATATACAAAGGTATTTTTAATTTACTAACTTGCAAGAAATAACTCTGAAAAAAATTCACAAACATAAGGCTATTTCTTATTGCACATGAACTTTCAAGTCATCACTTGCAAAAAAAAAAAAAAAAAATGGAACATTTTTATAAAATTTGCAAACTTAAGACTTCTTTCCTTGATATGAAATTGTGCTTTTAAGTGACCATTAGAAAAAAAGGACTTTCACGAGCAAAGAGCCTTGTGGTTGGTATGAAGCCGCATGTGAGACCCTAAATTACTTTTTCGTGGGAAAGACCTATTGCAAATTTCACAGTCATAAGTCCTTTCTTTAGTATGAATACGCATATGATACTTAAGGTTACTACTCAATGCAAAAGCCTCTTCACATATTTCACAAACATATGGCTTTTCCGTGGTGTGAACTCGCATATGTTGTTTTAAGTAACCAATTTTGGGAAAAGATTTCTTACAAATTTCACAAACAAAAGACTCTTCATTAGAATGAATAAGCATATGCCTCTTTAAAGGACCATTCTGTGAAAAGGCCCTTTTACAAATTTCACAAACATAAGGTTTTTCATTGGAATGAATACGTAAATGATTTTTTAAGTTAAAACTCTTTGAGAAGGCCTTCATACAAATGTCACAAACATATGGCTTTTCCTTTGTATGAATACGCAAATGCATCTTTAAGCTATTACATGCGGAGAAAGCCTTTTTGCAAATTTCACAGACGTAAGGCTTTTCCTTAGTATGAATACGCATATGTATCTTTAAACCACCACTTCTAGAGAATTTAGTATTACAAATTTCACAAACATAAGGCTTTACATTGGAATGAATACCCAAATGAGTCTTTAAGTGAGGTTTTTGTGAAAAGGCCTTCTTGCAAATTTCACAAACATAAGGTCTTTCATTGGAATGAATACGCATATGAATCTTTAAGTGAGTATTTTGGGTAAAGGCCTGCTTACAAATTTCACAAACATAAGGTTTTTCTATGGAATGAACAATCATATGCATTTTCAAACATTTTAAAGTCGAATAGGCCTTTCTACAAATGTCACAAACGTAAGGCTTTTCACTGGAATGAATGTATGAATTATTCAAGTTACCAATTACGGAGGAGGGACTTGTACAAATTTCAGAAGCAGCAGGCTGTTCCTTAGCATGAAATTGCATATGTATTGTTAATTCACTTCTCACAGAAAAAGAAGTTTGACAAATTTCACATATATGAGACATTTCATTTGAATGTATAAACAAAAAATGTATAAAAAAGGATTTCGTTTAATAAAACTATTCAATGAAAAGCACTTTTAGCAAAATTTAAGCAGTTTCTTTTTTTTTTTGTTAGTATACTTAAATCAACATTTAATTATATAAATGACAAATGACTTTCTTGCAAACACAAGAATAGAGTTTTTTAAATAGCTTTTCAATTTACACTCTTATGGCAAATTTTGCTGTTGTAGAGTGTTTACTATGCTTGCATCAAAGAAAGTTCCACGAAATTTCGAGTCTTAGAAAACACTTTGTAACTTATACTGCAAGTATTCTTTTCTTCTCAATGAATTCCAGAATGCTTCTTAAATATCCATAGGATGAAAATGTTATGCTAAATTTGGCTAATATTAATTTTTTTTTTTTTTTTTGTCTTTCATGACAAAGTAAATGCAGTACTATTTTGTCTTGCTTAGCTATATTATTCATCACTTAATTTGCAACGATGGTTGATTCCTTTGAGAATACTTCAATGCTCATAAAAATATATTTCGGCTTTTATTGTCTAATAGGGAACATCAAGGAGTTTATCCAAAAGTATATAAAAGACAGCGACTCTAACTTTTAAAATTGAAACAAAACATCTTTCTTCGCTGAATGTACACACTGAAAGTCAGATGCGCATAATTCAGTTCACTTCAAAAGTTTCATGTTGACAGTTAATGGGACAACTGATTAATACAGATGAAAGGAGTCACTTGGTGCAAGCAAATAATGCTTGAATTGGTTGGAAGCAACCAACCCTACAAAATAGTTGGGTTACTGCTAAATTTTTAGCTTCTATTTGAAAATTGCTAAGTTTATCGTTGGTCTTATTGAACCTACAAAAATCATTCACTGCAGCGCTCGTGGTGTTAAGCCGAATTCACACCAAGGCAGTCAGCGTAGCGCGTTGAGAGTCTAGCCAATCAGAGACTTCATCTCGGACGAGAGGAAGACTCTGATTGGCTAGATGCTCAACGCTCGACGCTAACTGCCTTGGTGTGAATGCGGCTTTAAATTTGGGTATGAAATTCAAGCAGCTAGATTTGTTAATGCAATATTTCATGATTTTGAATGTTAAAACTGCGGACCCCAATTTAACGAATTCATTGTGATCGAACATTTTATTCGTCAATGCGGGGTTATTCATTATATCGGGGTTCAAGCAAAATACAAATTTTGTGCACTAGCCTTTTAAAAATTCTATAAGCAACTATACAAAAAATATCCATAGATAGAAATAACACACTTTATTCAACAGCTAAAAATACTACTAACGAATTAATACGTACCAGTTAATTGGAAATTTTAAAATACTGGCTAATAAACATTTAAAAATCTTTTTGATTTCTGAAGTTCTTTTTCGACTTTATGCAGAGAAGACAGTACTGCTTCCTTTACATCTTGCGGTATAAAGCCCCCTTCAAACCAAACGCACCCCAGTCAGTCACGATCAATCCAAATTACAGCGAATCTGATGACCATGCTTCGCCTTCACACCACCAAGCAAGTCAATTTGAATTAACCTTTCTTCCATCAGTTGTTGAAGATGGATACTGTTTTTTTTTAAAGTTTAAAACGATTAAGGGATTAAGTTATTAATTTCACAACTGTATTCTTATTCATTTATTTTCAAAGTGAAATAGGTGAAACAAAAAGCATAAGAATGGTTTCGTTTTATATATATATATATTCTCTGTTAGTATCAAGTGCAATTATAGTCTGAAAAAGAAGTAATTAATTATAAATATGTATTGTAATTATATTAAAATACAATTACTTTTACAAACAACGTATCTAACTTTTTTAAAAGGCATTTCAAATGAACTGTGGCAGATAATAAAACTACTTTTTAAATTACTTAAAAAAATGGTTTTACTCGGTTTTTTTAATCTAATCAATTAAAAATTTTCTCCCTGCATATTTGCCGATTACTTTTTTGTTTGTTTTATCTAACACATAACAAACTTTGAGATCTTTGCAGTAATAAAATAGAATCTTTTTTAAAGCTTAAATTATGGACAGTATTGGTGTTTCATTTTATTTTTTAGCATTTTTATAAATCTTTATAATTCTTTCCCTTCCAAAATTGAATAATTTCTTGAAGTATTGATTTTGTAGGTAGATTCGAACCGAGCACCTTCCGTTCCGAACGCCAGTACTATATCGATCACGCCAAAACGATCGTCTTCGCGTTATATCTAAGTACTGGTTTTTATTTAGATACCGCTACAATACTCTCCCACCAGTGAGATGGATATGCGAACGATTTTTTTTCCGTTCGTTTGTGTTACTGAGAGAGCATGTTATTTATTTTATTCTCTCTCTCATTAATTTTTATTTATTTATTTTTATTCTTCTTATTTATTTTTCTTGCTGAGATTAGAGAAAGGTAATCTATCGTTTGTTTTCGGAGAGGGTATGTTTTTTTTAAATTTATTTTTCTTTTCTTATTTTTATTTTTTTACTCTCTCTCTCTTCTTATTTATTATTATTATTTTATTTTTCTTGAGGTAGATGGCGCCACGAGAGTTCAGAAAGTTGCGTTTTCTTACTTCAGTCCAGCGTCACCAATGTAGTTAGATTCGAACCGGGCACCTTTCGATCTGAACGGCAGTACTTTATCGCTTCCTATTTTCCATTAAAATATTATTAAATAAAGGATAAAAAGTTTTCAAACTTCTAAAATTTAATAAAATAATACATGCAAACTTAAGTTTATTATTTACGCAACGTTAGCAGAGATAAATAAATACAACCTTTACACTCGGTGACAAAAGCCAGAAATAGATTGCATACTGAAAAAGAATACTGTGTGAATTGTTACAGATACAAGTGCCCTCTATAGAAGAGATCGCCAAAGTGGTGGTCCGCGAGAAAATTTCGCTGGTCCCCAGAAAAATGTGAAATATACTTACTCATCCCGTTAAGTTATGTTTTAAGATGCGTTGAAACATAATTCAATACTCATAACAATACGTGAAAAGTTATAAAAACATTACTTCATAGAATAACGCCATGGTTAATAAGTCGTACTGCTGTAGCTGCACTGTTTTAGCTACATGTTTTGTCTCGTCTCGTTTCGCCCTCCTCTAATGTTTCACTTTCCTTTATGTCACATATGTATATCAGTTGAAGAATTTAAGGGTTGGCTTACGGACGTATTGAGTTCAATATAAAACATATTCAATATATTAGCCTGGTTATTAAGGAAGTTTTCGTGTGTGTGCGTGTGTGTGTATTTTCTTCTGTATATCTCGGTATATTTTAAGACAGGTATGATCTCAAATCTTGACCATGCGCATATTTTCTTTTTTATTTGATATTTGTTGGGATAAAATTAGTTTGGCTTTTCTAAATTTTTTCTTCTTTTTTTTTATTTTAGATTCAAATAAACTAAACCCACAATGAGAGGGGAAAAAACCCAAAAGAATATTCTGTATTTCTTTAGTAATTCAAAAAGTATTGAGAACGATAATAATAACAATAATAGTACTTCACCTACGTGAAGTGATCAATAAATCAGAGACTCTCCACAGTCTTCATCAGGCATCATGAGGAAAACGTGGCAACGGGAGATGGAGAGAAGAAAAACGCAAAGTATCAAGAAAATATCATTCATACTACTTAAAATTTGGATTCATTAAAGAGTGGTCCGCGGGATTCTATTGGTCCGCAGGATTTAAATTATGAATTTACTGGTCCGTGAAGTCAAAAAGTTTGGCAATCACTGATCTATACGCATAAAAATAAATTCATGTTAACACTAAATATAAAATCATTAACTTTAACACATCTGAAATCAGTTTCTTGAATATAAACTTAACTGATATAATCACTAATAAAATAAAAAACAATATTAATCAACAAACTATTTGTTTAAATTCATCGCTCATCCCTCGCGCCCGATTGTTCATGCAGGATTGAAGAAAACCAGACCTACTGAATCACGTGGGAACGAGATTCATGGCGGATAGAACCGGTTTCGTCTGGTGTTAGAGCATGAACTGGTTCTAGGCTTATTTGAGTGGGAAACTACGTAGTCGAATCTTGGTCAATCAGATTCGCTGTGGTTCAGGTTGATTGCGGATGACTGGGATTCGTTTGGTGTGAAGGGAGCCTAAGAAAGAGGTATGTTACATTGAGAAATGTAACAGAAACAGTAAATGAGAACTGTTACATTGAGAAATGTAACAGTTTTGATAGGAGTTCATTTATTTAGAATTGGGTGAAAACAATTTTATACTAAACAGTATTTTAAAGGCAGTGTATGTAATTCATTTCTTTTTATACATCAGTCTACAATATATAAATAAATATCATAAAACATGTTTCCTTTTTTATCTTTACTATATATGTATACAGTCGAGCCCCTATTTAACGAACCCCTACTTAATGAATTTTTCTCTTTTCCCTCTTAAAAAGCAGGCACCCTCCTATTTTACGAATGAGAAACCCCGAACTAACCGAATATTCCAATAGCTGAAAATTTTTGTTATTAGTTTATATTAGAAAAAAAAAAATTTTTTTCCCCCCTTTCAAATTGTGCTTTTTGCTCGGAATAAAAAAAAGATTTTTCTTGTAAGTAACAAATTTCGTTGGAAAGGGTGCAGATGATTCATGAGTGCTACCTGTCATGTGAGTTTTGAATAGGACAATACACTCCCTTCTTATTTCTTCCAGCGGCACAACGCAAGGGATATTTAAGCATTTAACGATTATGTTAAAATTGATGACGGATTGCCTATTTGTGTAACGGAAGTTCAGGAAATTGTTGATTTGACGGAGAAAATGAATAACGATTCTGATGCGGAGATTAATAACGAAACACTTGTGGCGGTGTGATATCTATATGAACTAGTCACGCGAAGACGATCGTTTTGGCGTGATCGATTAAGTACTCGCGTTCGGAAGGGAAGGTACCTAGAACGAACCTTCCTCCTTCATTGGTGACCCTGGCCGTGCAAAGAAACCGCACCCTTCACACGCCACACTCGTGGCGCCATCTATCCACCGCAAAAGCAACCAAGCCGTCAAACATTGACGCAAATAAGCCGTTACTTCCCAAAGTCGTCTCACAAAAATGACGCAATCAAACCGTCACACAAATGACGCAATTTTCAAGCCGTCACGCACGAATGACGCAACCCACCAAGTGACGCAACTACTTACATGCTCACCACGAATATGGTATCGTTTGTTCGCCTATTCGCCGAAACACTGGCAGGGGAGTATGTGGCGGTGTGATATCTTTATGAACTAGTACCAACATCACGCGAAGATGATCGTTTTGGCGTGATTGGTTAAGTGTTCGCGTTCGGAACGGAAGGTACCCAGAACGAACCTAGTTCCTTCACACTTATCAAAACTGTTACATTTCCTAATATTTTACATTGTTTGGAAACTGAAAACATACCTCATGCAACAGGATCATTGGCGTAGTTAGTTCTAAATGGGCCCTATCAAAAATCAATTGGGGCCCTTTTTTAAAAAGGAAAGCCTTTTTAGTGGTACTGTAGTTATACACTTATAGCTACGCCCCATGAACAGTATGCAAATGACATAGTTATTTTCTTCCCTGCATAAAGTCGATAACAAAACTCTTTCGAGCAAGGAATCAAAAAGATTGTCTAGCATCCATTAGTCAGTATTTTAAAATCTCCAAGTTACTAGTGAGTAATAAGTCACAAATAGAATTTTTAGCTATTGAATAAAAAGCGTGTAGTTTCTAATTATAGATATTTTTTGGGTAGTTTCTTATTATAGAATTTCCAAAAGGCAAGTGCAAAAAAATTTGTATTTATTTCGATCCCGGTTTTACGAATAACCCCGATTTAATGAACAAAATGTTCGGTTCCGATGAATTCGTTAAAATTTAATCTGAACTTTTATTTTATATACATACCCTGTTTCTAAAGAATATACAAACAACAAATAAATATTCAAAAGTATACACATATGGAAATTAAAATATATATTGAAAGAATATTTAAATTATTCAGTAGTCATAAGAAATAAGCGATTTACATTCATTTTAATTTATTAGGTTCAACACATATCGAAATATTTACCATTATTTTTCAATAAAGCACATCATGATTATGCAATTTGTTGAATTTTTTTATGTAATTATTTTGAAAGTAGCCAATAATTTATAAGGAGCCAAATATAGCAACACAAGCACAGAGCATTTTGAGTACTAACATTGCAGATTATTGTCTTCGTTACCATTTAAGAATTGAGCATTACACGTCCCGAAAAGTGGTTCTTTTTATCTATCACACTTCTTTTTTACACTTTACTAAAGAATAGATGACATGGATACAGCAAAATATTTAATTACAAGAGTTAAATTTTTACGAAGATGTATGTTATAATTATCAAGATTTTAGCGATTTATTGACAAAAAATAATAAATATTTAAATCTCGAAATTGTGAAATTGTGAATAATGATTATTCTTTAGCAAAAAGTAACCTATAATCCGGCGATACATTTTAAAGAATTTATTATATATATGAAGGAAGGAAGTCGTACGCAAGTACTTTATCGACCACTCCAAAACGACCGTCACCAAGTGATGTTTGGTACTAGTTTATATAGATATCACACCGCCACATACCCCCATGCCAGTGATTCGGTGAATAGGCGAACGAATGATACCATATTCGTGGTGAGCATGTAAGCAGTTACATCACTTAGTGTATTGTGTCATTCGTGCGTGACGGCCTGAGAATTGCGTCATTTGTGTGAGACGGCCTTGTGTGAGGGCTTAGTTGCTTTTGCGGTGGATAGACGTGCGACTGTGTGGGATGACTGTGGCGGGTGAAGGGTGCGGCTCTTTTGCACAGCCAGGGTAACCAGTGAAGGATTCGATCTGTGTACTTTCCGTTCCTTACACAAGTACTTTATCGACCACGCCAAAACGATCGTCATCGGGTGAAGTTTGCTACTAGTTTATATAGATATTACACCACCACATATATTTATGCGTAACTTGCACAAATTCATTACTGCATTCTGGAACTTTTCACTTACGTAGGTTGACTTTTCAGAATGTGGAGAATGCTTATTAGCGTCAAACTACAGAACAACCCGTGGACTTTTGAGGACGAATCTCGTAATTTTGAGCCATGGTCAAATTATGAGGATGACACCTGAGCAGGCATTCCCTCTTAACTTCCACATATCAACAACTGGAGGACTTTGAGCCAGGGGAGATTTAATATGCATCATGCGTCTTCAGTGGCCATGGGGATCGAACTCATGACACGTCGGTCACTAGTTCAGGATCATAAAATCTTGGCTACCGCCTCCACAAATTAAAGCGATATTCAATAATATGTGGAAGTCGTCCATTAAAGCTTCATATTTCTGTCAGCATCGCGAGGAATAACGTAAATAAATGTTAGCGATGAGGTGTTGGCTAGGTGGCATAGAGGTAGCATGCAGCTTCGTAAGCCAAAGGTTACGGGTTTGATCTCGGATGTAGTCGATAGATTTTCTGAATCGTAAGCATGCATGTCATATGATTATGTAGCATATAAGAGGTTCCTTGAAAACCAATTTGGCTCTGGCAATTTCCGCAAAATTAAATCGCGGCAATATTCAGTATCCGACAAAAGTTTGAACTGATTAAATTCAAACGTCAAAAACTTTGTAGTGGGAGCAGCCGCTAGAGATATTACCCCACAAGCAAAATGACTCTTACACTTGAGGACTTGGAGTGTCTGCAAAGACTATACTGCCAAAATATAGCCCATTTGGAGTTTAATGTTAGATTTAAGTGTTGCGTGTTTTTTACTTTTACCTCTTTATAAAAAAGGCCCCGAAACACAATTATACTTTTTAAAGTGATTGCATTAAAAATACATTTTTAAAATAAGTTAAGTGTTTGTTTTAAATTAAAAATTTAGCAATACTCTTTGAAGAATATTTTTAATATTGTTAAGGTATCCGACTACGTTCGGAACCGCGATTTTGCAAAAGCCTATATATAAATGGATAATATTTATATTTAGTGTCACTTAGATTAGAAAATGTATATAAAATTCTTTTAAGAATAGTATTACAATAAAAAATTATTTAGGTACAATATCTTGACAAAAAATGAATATAGAATGACCCATTTTCAAAATATTCTCCTTTTGTGAAAAATGCTTCTAATATTATAATATTTTTCCTGTATATAGCTCAGACCTCTGTACAGAGGCTCATCTAGAATTTTTGAAATATATAACTTAGAAGTGGGTTTATCCATGTTTTACAACAACAGAGGGGAGAAATGTTAAGAAAAAAACTCCGATAATTATTTTAGTTGGTTGTAACTCTGAAAATAATGTGAATTTTTCAAAAAAATATACTTCACTCTCTGGAGAAGTCTTTACTTTATATAAGCAAAATATTATTATTTTAGAAGCATTTTTTTTTTTTTTATAAAAGGAGAACTTTTTGAAAATAGGTTATTCTAAGATAATTTTTTGCCAAAATACTGTATTTAAATAACTTTTTTTTGTCAAAATGTCCTAAAAACTATTTTATACATGTATTTTAATCTAAGTGATACTAAATATCATGAAAATTATCCATTTATGCACTTTTTTAAAATCACGGTTCCGAACGTAGTCGTATACCTTACAGAAATTAAAAATATTGGTGATTTATTATATGCTCAAAAATGGGTTTTTTAAAAAAACAAGACACTATATTTTCTTTTGAAGCACGAAGTAATGTTTTCTGACATAGGAAATCTTATTACTTAAATATAAAATAGAAAATTGTAGAATTTATTTAATTTGTGAGAATGATATTAATTCAATAAACATTCTTTTCTCTTTTTTGTTTATTATTACACATTAATAACAATTTACTTAAGTTAGACAACAAATTTGAAAAGTAAAAATTATATATATATATATATACACACACACACATATATATATATATAATATTTTATCCATTCGTAAATTAAAAAAAAATTAAAAATATTTAAAAGTAATTTTATATGAAAATTTGATTTCGATAAAAATAAAAATTATACATTTTCCTTCATTTTTAAAATTTGTTTGGACTTTTCAGAAGTATTATCAATGCATTATTTTGCCGCATCTTATAATTTCTTTGATAATTTAATGATTCATACATATATAGTCAACTTTTTCAGCATCTTTCTATTCTTAATGACAATTTTGATAAGAAGCAATAGCATTTATATAATTTCTTCTCGTATTTTTCTCACATATTATTTTTTTTATTTGTCAGATTTGATGAGGATAAATTTGATCATATAATTTTCTATTTTAATCATATAATTTACTGTTTTCTTGGATAGTTTTATTTAGAATTATGGACAATACACTTGGACTTTGTTTACAATTACATTTTTTCCCATTAAATAAAAATTATCACATTATATATATAGTTTTAATATTATTAAAGAGAAAAAGCTGAAGCACCAAAAGAGTACTCCACTAATATTTGTGAGGGAAAGGAATCAAGACTATTAAATGGGCTTTATTTTTGCATTACCGTATATTCCAGGGTATTACGCTCATCTATACTTTCAAGCCGCATTTTTTAATTTTTAGATACATTCACCGAATAACGTTCACATTTATTTTGTTTGTTTTTTTACCAAGAAAATTGAAATATATATGTGTAATGTTCTCATCTTTTGAAGACATTTAATCAAATAATTATATTAGGCATTTGAACAACGGTATACTTTTAGAGCTAAAAGCCTAAACCAGTGATTAGGCTTTTAGACCCCCAGGGGTCTATGACGACCTGCAAGGGGTCCATGTCCACGAAAAAATAATTTGGGGGTCCATGAGGTATAAATGGGGGTCTACAACAGTGGCTCTCATTAAACCAGATCGTGACTTTAATTTTAAAAGGAAATTTAATCAAGTGGAAACCAGTAATTCCTATTTAACAGATTTATTTACTAAATTTAATGAGGCTAATTTTTGCAGTTACAAAGTGACAGCATAAAATTTTATCAAAACAAGGCCCATATTTCAGCTTTTCTTGCCAGAATTAAGCAAAAGGAGTATAATTTTGGACGTCACAAATTTTCCTAGTTTTTCAATTGCCACAGACAATATGCCAGAAAAAAGACGTTTTAACTTACGTTCAACATTTAAGTGCCCTTTTTTTAGATTTTGAAACTAGGTTTGAGAATGTTTTGACTATCATAATACCACAGTAGGAATTGAATTCATATGGCCACTTTGAAAAAAAAAAAGATGTCAAATTACAAGAATTAGGCTCTAGGAATAGGCACTAACGAAGATCTTAATGTAAAGTTTAATTAATAAGTTAATTAATTAACATGTGTTTTCTTAAGTTTTAAAAACACTATACTTCACTGCTGTTAAAAATCTAAAATCTTTTAAAGAAAGTAGTTCTGTACCTACTGTCAAAGACGCATTTAAATTGATGAATTTGCAAAAAATTAATATTAGGTAAGTAGGGGTCTATCCCGAACCGAAAAACCTGTCAAGGGGTCTATGCGGCAAAAAGGTTTGGGAACCTCTGGCCTAACAAGCAAGAAAAAAGGTATTAAAAATTATGCGAATGTTAGATAGTTAAAATGTTTACAAAAGGAGGACAAAGATGTCATTTCAGTCTAGAAATAAAGTGCGAGTAGACAATAAAAGTATGAGATCAGAAATTAAATCTGACATAACTTAAAAGTCATTTTAAAATGTAGTTCAGTGAAAACCGCTTAACACGAAACTGAAGGGACTGGAATATTTTTTTTTTTTTAAAGGATTTTTAAAAAAAAAAAAACAAAAAAAAACCTACATATATTAACAAAATTAAGTTTATTAGAGTTTATTTTATTTACATAGGTTTGTATATATGCATATCTTTAATAAAAATCAATGAAGCAGAAACATTCAGAAGAACTTAAAGGAATTTAAACAAACTTTTCAAATTTTTTGAAAAACAAAATAACTGTCGAGTTTTTGGAAAATAATCCGATATTTTTCTTTGCATTTTTTTTAGCTTTAAATTGTTCGATATCGTCCATTTTGTTATTCATTTCACCATTAGAATGTGCGTCTAAATAATTGCGCATACTTTTCATGACGATCCTCATTTCGTATGATGTGAGAACAGGAGCTGTGCATTATTCATTGCATTTTCATCGTCGGAATCTGCATCAATGATATTTTTTGAGCTTTGAACAAACTCTCAAATGTTTTTGTCTTCCATAATTGGGGCTGTACATCTATGAATTCTTCCGGTAATACAATAGGACAGTCCATTCTGGCTGACGTTTTCCGTATTTTGTTCATTCCCAGAAGGGAAATCTTTTCGTATAAAGAGAAAAAATGCATGAAAATGTATAGTAGCTCGTCGGGACCGTCGTATTATTTCATGTTATCCTATATTTCATCTTAAGCGTTTTCTGGTTAAACGTATTTCACTGTATATCCAACAATCTATACAAAAGATGATTATTTGCTTTTGGTTCAGAGTAAAAGTGTTGGGGAAGATCTAACAGAATTGAATGATGAGCCTAAAAATACAATGAACTTTTCATGTTATCCAATAAAACGAAAACTCATACAGTGTGTCATTTACATTAAATAAATAGTATTGAAATATATGTAGAAATATAATTTCTTATGCTCATCTCGATATTTTTAAAGCTACCATTTTTATACCCGGCGTGTAAAGCTCACCCGAAAGTTTCGATGTTATTTTTTGTGTTAAAAGAGCGCGTTATACGCCGGAATATACGGTTACTAAATGAAGTTAAAATTGTTTAATAGTTATCCTTTCCAGTACAAAAATTTTTTGAGTTTATAATTATTTCTAAGAGCTCACGAAATACTCTTGCTAATTTTTAAGCATAACATATCTAACACATCACTCAATAAGTCCCGGGCATAGCTAATAAAACAATAACTTTGGGGCAAAATTGAACTTTAATTATCAAGGTACTCCTCTTCAAGAATAATACATTCAGCTTAGCACTCTTATAATTTTTTGATACCTTTTTCGTAGAACGATTTGTCTTTGCTCTCAAAATAGGCCTCAACATCGGCGAACACTTCTTCATTTGAGCCAAACCTCTCCCTGTAATATTCTTTTAAGGTCTGAAAAAAGCCAGTAGTCACAAAGGGCAAGATCTGAACTGTACAGTGGGTGGGAAAATAATTCGAAGCGCATTGTTTTGCTTGATAAGTGTTTCCCCCCAATAAAAAGCAATGTTAACACACGAAATTCTTTTTCATCCATGGTTTCTAAGGACTGAAGATAGTTAGAACGTAGCGCCATCTATATGTTAATCCCGGGACTTATTGAATGATGTGTTATTTATTTCTTTATATATTTTTTAGTCAATTTATAAATTTTTATTTATTCAAGGTTTTTTAATCTCCCTTCAATCATATATTCTTTTCATTAGCTGAAGTCTCACTCATGTGTTTGAAAAATCAATTGAAGCTGTTTTATTTATCAATGTCATCAATATTTTTACTGAATTATCAATATTCTGCCTTTATTTATGCACAGTGAAAAATTTATGTACTTTTTTTAAGTAATTTTTTTTATTTATTCAAAGGAACTTATTTTTAAATGGGAATAAATATGTTAGCATTTTTAACAAGGAATACTTCCCAAGAATTATTTTACTTTTGTTAAAAGAATGAGTATTTTCATCTTTTTAATGATTTCATACACTGAAAAAGAATTTGCAATGATTTATAAATCGAAATAATTTTATTTTTTAAGTATTTATATTCATTATTGTTTTGTTACTTTCGATTTGGCTGCTTTGTCAGTGAGGTACCACATCGGCATCGTCAACATTTATAAGGGGGCGTAGTGTTCATTCTCTGCTTTAGTGGGAAAATTTGGTTTCCAATTTCATATTTCTTGAATGATTCATTTAATAATTATAAACAAAAGAATTACTTAATATTTTGAGAGTTAGTTCATGAATTTATGTATTTTCAATCAGTAATTTATAATGTTAATCTAAATTTTTTGAATTCGTATATGACTTACTGCATTTGAATCTGAACCACTGTATTAAAATATTCTCCTTCTAAAATTCGTCTTCAATATTCTTCTTAATTAAAGAGTACTTTCACAAGTATTTTTATTAATGTTGTCTTAAAAAATAAATTAGATTTTGTGTGCTGTAGGCATAAAATATCCCAATTAATCTTTAATCCCCCAAATATATTGTTAATGAAATTAAATAGAGTATTTTAGTTAATTTTTTAAATACAGACAGTATTATTTTCCCGTATCAATAACATTAATATTAATAAAATTACCTGCCATAAATAATATCACAGCCATAATAAGTTATCCGAACAAAATGTAGATGGCAGCACTAAATTTCGAAACAAAAGTAGATGTGATCTGTTTTTTATCTACTTTTTCACATCATTTCAACAACTTTCTAGAATTAAACTTTCTTAGGTATTTTTACCCTAGAAACTTCATCTAGAACTTTCTAGGGTAAAAATACCTCAAATGAATTGAACTGTTTTTAGCTCTGTAGCATTATATAAATTCCCGAATTTGAATCATGGCCATAGAAATTTTGCTAATTAATTCCTGTTAGAGCCAAAGCGTTTAGGAATCCTACTGTTGGAACCTAAGCAAAGAATATAGATTATTGATTTATCGACATAAAATGTAAAATTAACTTGTTATGATGATAAACGCCGCATAAATGCACCAAGTTTGTACGTAGTTTTAAATAATTAAGAATAAATAGAAACAAGTCCAAATTTACAGTCCATTAATTCGAATCTCGATGCAACAGCAGTTCCATTAATGCTTAAAAGAAATCAAGGTTCGACAGAGTTAGATTCCGGAGGGAACACAAAAACACGAACAATATAATGCGTTTATACAAATATATTTAAATTAAATAGACCGAAAAAATTTTTAAATTCAAAGAATTTTTTTTGTTTTATTAATTACAGCATTTTTGCGAATTTTTAGATATTGCTTAATGTTTGAATCATCATCTTTTTCTAAGGCAACGTGAAAGTTATTAGCAATGTACATCAAAAATTTGAATCGCAGTGATCTAACAAGGTAGACATCTGTACTCACAAATGTTTGTAAAGGGGAATAACCCTTGTAAATCTATATGACGGCCTTAGAAGAAACCAAGGCAGAAATCTGCGACTTGATTCGTATGTTTTTGACCACTACCATATTGAAACTTTATTCTGAAAGACTGAGCTCTTTCGCTGTGTTTTTGAAATGTTACACTAGATAGAGATCTAGATGTCTTAATGAGAAATTAAACACATTGAAAAGGAAATATTCTGGGGCGATATGTTGTGATAATCATCCAAAGTTTATCACAGATCATTAGTTTTTGACGGGTTGATTGATTTTATTTTTATTAATAACCTCCACGAGAGCTATTGGAGACGGACCTCGTAATTTTAAACCTTGGTAGAAAGACGAGGAAGACAGTGGAGCGGTCACTTCATTCTTCAAACTTCCACCCCACTTCCTCCTCGACAGATTTAACAACCACCAGTCCTCTACACGGTGGGTCTTCAATGAGACCAAGTCTCGAACCTACGATTTGACAACGTTGGACGCGAGTTCATGACTGTGATGACTCTGCTAACAATTTTTGACTGTGTTAGTGAGTTGAAATGAATAAGTTGCATTAAAATCCCTTATATATCTATATATAAAGCCTGACTGACCAGTACGTATTTAACCAATTTATAGAATATTAAAGGCAATGCCTGACTTCGTGGGGGGTTATAACATTCTCCGTTACGCCATTGCATTTGATTATCAATAACCGAGTGTAGAATCTTTCTTACTTTAGAAAAAGAGAATGAATACTACTTTGTTTTCAATAAACATAATTCTATTTGTTTGTCTGATTTCAGAGGCAAAAGTAAAAATCTCATTATTTGGGTAAAAGATTGGTATAGGGACAAGGGATTAATATAGGGGTTGTAACTCCCATAATGATTAATGTACATAGTAATTTTTACAACAAAATTTTGAAATTAATTGCGAGGTACGAGTTGCAATTGGAGAATCCTCCTTTCACCATGAAAAATTTTTTGGCACGCACCTATGGGAAATATAATGTATGGATGGAAGAATTTTTAAAAAGTAACTCCCATAATGATTAATGTATATAGAAATTCTAACAATATGAAATTGGAGAATCCTCCTTTCACCATGAAAAATTTCTTGGTAAGCACCTATGGGAAATATAATGTATGGATGGAAGAATTTTTAAAAGTAACTCCCATAATGATTAATGTATATAGAATTTCTAACAATATGAAATTGGAGAATCCTCCTTTCACCATGAAAAATTTCTTGGTATGCACCTATGGGAAATATAAGGACCATTCAAATGAAATCCAGTCACTAGTGGAAAGTAACGGTAACGATTTTATTAATTCAAAAATATAGTTGTACACAGTACACATATCCAAAAATAGTCAGCAAAACTGTTGGAACTTTTATCCTATTGCTACACTAGCCGGTCGATTCCACCTTTAAAGAAGCTAGTAGGCAACTGTCGGATCCAGGCCTGGACCCAGTCACACACTTCTTCGTCCGTTGTGAATCGATGTTCGTGAATTGCTCGAATTATATGTCAAAAAACATGAGTCACACGTAAAAGATCTGGACTGTACGGTGAATGTTCCAGTGTTTCTCTCTGAAACTGTTGTAATATCGTCTTCACCGTATTGGCCGTGTGTGGGCGGGTATTATCATGTAGGAGAATAACGCCACTGGACAACATGTCCGGGCGTTTCGACTTGATTGCTCGTCTAAGGTTCTGTAAAGTCGCTTGATAACGCTGGGAATTGATGGTGGTTCCCCGTTCCAGGTACTCGACTAGCTGTGGTCAAAAAAGAAGAACATCATGACCGTACCAGAACTGGTCTGCACGGCCTTTGATTTCTTTGGAGGTCGTGAAGTCGCACGTTTACACTGCTTGCTCTAACGCTTGCTTTCCGGTTCAAAATAATGACTCCATGTTTCATCACCAGTGACAATTTGACACCGAAAGCCGTATTCCTCCTCATGATAACGTTCCAGATGTCTCAAAGACAACGCCATTCGAGTATTGCGTTGTTCGGTGGGGAACCCGCGGCGCACAAATTTTTCGAAAGTTCAAGTGTTGATGCATGATGGTGTGAGTGGTGCCGACACTAATACCCAGTAAACGATGGATCTCGTCCATGGTGATTAAGCGATTGTTCAAGACTAAGGCATTCACTTCTGCAATCATTTCCGATGTGATGACAGGATGAGGCTGTCCAGGTTGAGCCTCGTCTTCCGGTAACTCACACCCCTCAGAGAATCTTTTGCGCTATTCCCCACAACACTTGAACGACACAGACTGTACTCTCCGTACACAACCTTCATCCTTTGATGTATTTCACGACTTCTGACTCCCTCCACCGCTAAAAATTGAATCACTCCTCATTGTTTCTTCATACACGCCTGCATGTTCAGTAGCGGACAATAATGTTTGACCACCTCCTCTTCGGCGTGAAACCGCACTATCGCTATGAAACGTGGAACGTTGCGGACGCGTCAGTATTTCTACCGATAAATGGTACCACCATACACGCTTTCATCTTACGTTTAAGGCTGTTTTCGCCATATGTACGAGAGCGTGAACTTGACGCGGAGCACATTTTCGGAATAAACAAAATTGCCTCAATTTTATAAAAATTTGTGACATTGTAACTCATACATTTGTTTATAATATAGTGTATTTCAAGTTTCAAAATATTTCATAAATAATTAGTTTTTTTCCTTTTAACATGTGAAGGGATAGCTCATTTAGCATTACGGTATAATAAAAGAAAATGCAAAACACATTTTATAAAAGAAAAAAATGTGTCAACTCGAATAAAAAGGAGTAGTACGATAAAATAAAGGATTCTCTACAGGGTAGTGAAGCCAGAATATAATATTAATGTTTGAGTACTTTTATATCTGAAAAAATATTCCGAATTCATTGCCCCTATTCTTTAACATTAGCCGAAGATAGCCTTAATGCAAAGTTAGACGTACTGACCAGGTTTCATTTGAATGAACTTTATATAATGTATGAATTGAAAGGGATTTAAAAATATGTATTAATTACTATTACCATTCGCAGAGAGCTTTGAGTGTAATACAGATATTTTTATATATTTTTCTGAAATTGCAAAGTACATTTTTTCGAAATTTCTCAAGCTTTAAATTTTATTTTAATGCGTCTTTACACTTCTGGCCAAGTCGAATTAGCATTACTGTAATTCTCATTGTAAATACCAGGTATTAGAGTTCGATAGAGTTATGCACTCTACATCGGGTCCTCAACAGCGATATGAAGCTTTTGAAACTTTCTTCTTCAAAATTTTTTGCATGATATACTTAAATTATCGTTAAAAATTTGTTTTTAAGCATCTTCGAATATATTGTTAAGTAGATCCGGGTTCGAGGATTTTATGCAAAACAATCACAAAGAAAATAAACACTTCTTCAAGAGCGATGAGAATTTATTATCAAAAATCTAATCCTTTAAATACAGGATTCAGCAGCAATATTCACAGAGTAAATTTCCGAAGGTCTTCACACCTTCAACAGCAATCAAACACAGTTATCAGTGTTTAAGTGTTTAAAATACACGTATGTAAAATATTATTCATAAGCATAGCCGAACTAATCAAAACAATGCTCATTACTCGCTGGTTAAAATCAAGACTGACTGTTGCAACTGGAACCTCTCTATTTATAAACCCGGTGGAAACTTCCAGAAAACTCTGCACGCGTCATAGAGCGTGAAATTAGTGGAGAAATTTCGAAAGAAGAATCCAGAAGGTCCCAAACTCGCAAACATGGTCACCAATGATGCCAAAATGGTCGCCAAATTGGCTGCCAATTCGGTCGCCAAAAATGATGCTAACTTGGCTCTATCGCCAAGATTTTACCAAGTTTTTATTGAATCGCCACTATAGCGTAAGGGAAGGCGTTTGCTTGTGAATATTACAATTTTTACATAAAATAAATATAGCATCGAGTAATATAAATGCTTTACACATCCAAATACAAATTATTTACAATATTTACACAAAATTCGTAACAATATGATCTCAGGATTGGGATATACTAAATACCTTGATATTGACAGTGAGGCAAACAAAGACATTAGTCAAGTATTTATCATAGAGGTACATTTAAACATTAGTAATTACCAATAGCACACAGTGAGGTATTGGTACCAAAAAGGTGGCAACCCCCCTAATTTTTTAAATTCAAGATTGATTTTAAATTGAATCACAGTAGATGATGCATCAAACGGCAGCTATTTTGGGAAGCTAAGTTATTCTGGAAAATCACAGCTTCAGTCGGAATCTTGTCTTCGTTTATGTCAGTGGTCTTCAAACTGTGTTCTACAAGACATACCCAGGGGTTCTACGTGTCACAATAAAAAAAAAAAAATGAAAAGAAACTTATAAGTATGTATGCTAAATGGATTCACATTCTGTATGAAATTTGTATAAGTACAAGCATCTAAAGCAGCGTTTCTCAAACTGTGGGGCGCGCCCCCATTGGGGGGCATGATAACTCTACGAGGGGGGTGCGAGCATATTGAAAAGTCTAAAACAAAACATTATTTAAAAAATTAATTTACTGAAAGTAAACAAACAAAATACTTTCTGATATAATAAAATATAAAATACACATTTACACTGATATAATACACTTATAAATGTATCAGTACTGTACAATGTATTTTATTATCAATTTAACAATATTAAGTTAAGAACAAATTTGATAATTATCTGTGACCCCATGGATTTGTATTAACTCTTATCTTGATAATTTTTGTGTACGGTTTATAATTAATTCCTTAACTGCCGATTAAAAGTTATGCAATTCGCTCCTCATTGTCACTCTTTTCCATGTAGACGAGCGTATTTTGATGTTTTTTTTAGGGGAGGAGAAAAGGAATAAAAATAAGCAATTCCTCTGAAATAAGTAAAACCTTCACAAATACTGTTAAGGTCCTTTTATTGCATTCCAAAGCCTTCAGAATGATTTTATGAATAGCAGTGCACAGAAAAGATTGTACTTTGGAAAGACGTATATATACGTCCAGAAAGTTAATGTTTTGGCAGAGCGAGACGTTTATATGCGTTGGTAGCATATAAGAAGGTAACGTAGTATTATAGATTTAGTATCAAAGTATAGTATTATTGAATTCAATACATTGTTAATGTATGAAGGGGGCGCGATGAAAATGATTGAATAGTGGGTCACGTATATTGAAAGTTTAAGAAGCACTGATCTAAAGCCCATCATATATTCATTAAAACTGAAAAAAAAATTTACTTACATATAATAACAACTTTATTTGACAACACTTTTAAACTTTTATTATAACATAATAAAAGAATATTAAAACACACACACATATTTTATCTTTGTATATATATACTTCCTACTAGATTGTGAATATTCTATTGTTTACTATCTCGGGTTGCACGGGATAATTTTATACTCGTTAGCATAATGTCTTGCAGAACTAAATAGTTTTCTAATGGAAAATTCATCTTTTTCCATTGGAGGAAAAAAACCGAAATATTTTTTTTTCTCACTTGTAGATTTAAAAAAAATCATGAAAGTATTAGAATTCGGCAAGTTCCGTTTCAATTTTAGAAAAGAACAGAACTACATTCATTTTTACGAATTTATTGAAAAACTTTGTCCAAAAGAACACAATTTAAATGAGAGAAGTTTGTGGAGGACTAGTCTAATAATTTTCTTAGTAGTTTTCAAATAAAGTTTGAAAGTTTTTCAATTTCTCTCGTCTCACTGTTTCATTAAAATACAAAGCAGAGTTGACGTGTCAAAATAGTACTGAAATATTCTTCGGCCATATTTTTATTAATGGTACAGAATTTATGTTAAAACCTTACAGTTTAAATTATTTTTCTATTTTTTCTACTCTGTTGAATTTTTAAACTATTTTCAAAATTTTCGTGCATAACATTTTTTCTTTGGTTAATTTTTTTCAGTTTAAACTCATTTTTAAGGAAAAAGTTTCCATTTTCATGTTGAATTTCAAAGTATATTAAAAAAAGATACGGATAATTGGAATCATATTTTCAATTTTTTTAAAAGCGGTTTTCTATGCATTGAAAACAAAAGGGGGAAAAATAAATGAAGAATGTAATAAAGATAAATAAACCAAAAACATAAAAATAAATAAATATATGCATCATATTTATTCGAATCTAAGCCAATCTATTTTTCCAGTGTTAATACTACTAAAAATCGGTGCGGTTTAGAATCGAAGGCAAAACATTTGTTGTATTGGGGAAATTGATTTTCAACCCCTTTCAAAAGAAAAATATAACCGTCCAATTTGGTAACTTTCATCGATGACTTATCCCGTTCCGCAGTTTATCTCCAGTATTCAGTATATCCTAAGCAAAGTTGTCTGCTCGTATTTAGGAAATTTTTTGGTATGCGCTTTCTTTGATCGCCCAAACACCAAAGGTATCGGTAATAGTATCAAGACGAGTTCACTATGATGCTAGAATGAAAAGGGAGACAATTTTAAATGCAGGGAAAAAAAACGGAAACAGAGTAGAGGCACTGAAAATTTGACACGGATGAAACAAATATACGTCGATGATATAATTTTTGATAATACAAAATGATATAATTTTTGCTTGCAAATTTACAACAGTCTTTAATGATTCTTTTACATTATTCTAAAATGCATTCTTTAAAAAAATTGCGTGAGAAATGCATTGGATAGCCCGAAAGACGACATCATGTGGGAAAATGGCGCCATTTCCAAAGTCACCTGTAATAGTGGGAGCGACGAATCATTTTCGAAACATGATACTAACGTTAGAGTAATTGTAATGTTCATGTATGTATTAGAAAGTTTTTAATACTGGTCAAATAAGTTAATCATTATTATTTCTTAATAAATTTTTTAAAAATTTCTCAAGTATCGGATATCAACGAACCTTTTACACAAATTTTTATTCTTTCTCAAAAACGAACGAATAGAGAATTGAGGGTGTGGCTTAGAATCGATCGCAGCTGAGGTTCGAGTAAATACGCTACATTTTTTTTTATCTTAGTTAACGTAATATCCAAAGAAATGAAATTCAACGCTTTAACAGTATTCGAGAAAAATTGTTTATTATTAAATCAAATGAAATAGTAGGAACAACATTAATAAATTTTACGCTCAAAATTTTTAAGGAAGGCATAATTTCTCTTTTATATCATATGGAAATTTAAGGGAAATGCATTAAACTGTGGTCCCCTGGGGGTCTGCAGCGTCTCTCTAAGGGTCCGTGGAGTATCCCATGTAAAGTTGAGGTTCCCCTCTTTTACAGATTCTGAAAACCCTCTATGAAAAATCGAAATATGTGCCATACTAGACTAGATTACTAAATAGTACTCAATGAAAAAACTCTACTAGAACTTGTGTTTTGATCAAGAATATGAAGTCGGGGAGGAATGTTAAAAATCTTGAGGGTCAATGATGTCACGTGGATACATAAAGAAGGGGCAGCGGTGACCGAAAGTTTGAGAACTATTGTTAGATTTTGCTGTGCGAATAGTTTGATGAAATTTTAGAAAAAAGTTTAAGGTATCCGACTACGTTCGGAACCATGATTTTAAAAAAGGCGTATAAATGGATAACTTTCATGATATTTAGTGTCACTTAGATTAGAATACATGTATAAAATGGTTTTAAGGACATTTTGACAAAAAATAATTATTTAAATACAATATTTTGGCAAAAGGTTAACTTAGAATGACCTTTTTTCAAATGTTCTCCTTTTGTGAAAAATGCTTCTATTATAATACTATTTTGCCTGTATATAGCCCAGACCTCTGCACCGAGGCTCAACTATGATTTTTGAAAAATTTACATTATTTTTTGAGTTTTAACCATTTCAAATAATTATCGGTGTTTTTTTCTTAAAATTTCTCCCCTCTGTTGTCGTAAAACATGGATAAACCCACTTCTAAGTTATATATTTCAAAAATTCTAATTGAGTCTCTGTACAGAGGTCTGAGCTATATACAGGAAAAGTACTATTATAATAAAAGCATTTTTCATAAAAGGAGAATATTTTGAAAATGGGTCATTCTATGTTCATTTTTTGTCAAAATATTGTACTTAAATAATTTTTAAGTGTAATAATATTCTTAAAACAATTTTATATATGTTTTCTAATCTAAGGGACACTAAATATCATAAATATTATCCATTTATACGCTTTTGCAAAATCACGGTTCCGAACGTAGTCGAATACCTTAAATATAATGAACTGTTTCGAAAATATAGTAAAAACACTGTTAAATACAATCTTAAGCTTAATCAGAATTTTTTTGCAGACAGTATCAGGCTCATTGTGATTTTGTAAGACCATTAAAGCACAATTATATATATAACCACCAATTTTGCTTCGTGCCGTCTCATGTTCATTTACATTTCAACTTGAAATGCATTATGATTCATATAGTATTATATAAAATTACTTTCTAAAATATAGCCTGTAGAAAAAATAAAGAAGAAAATTTAAAAGAGACAAGAAGAGAATTTAAAACAGAGACCAAAAGAATAGCTTGTGAGTGAGATGTAAAGTACGAGTAAGTAAGGAGTAGTACATTTTATTACTTATTAAACTGCCGAAAAATCCGGCGTATAGCACGTACCCATACTTTCAAGCTGCATTTTTTAAATTTTTGGTATATTCGTCGTATGACGCGCATCTTCTTTTTTTACAAAGAAATTAAAAGTGTGCGTGTACAATGTTCGTATGTTTTTAAATCATTTATTAAAGTTATTATCCCAGGATTTTCAAAACATAGTGTACTATTAGAGTCAAAACCCTTTAACTTCATTTGATGTGCCATTTCTTTCAAACATATAGTATTCCAATCTATGTAGAAGTTTAATTTTTCGTATGATCATCTCTTTTTACTTTTATTTTTGAAACAATCATTTTTATACCCTGCGTATCACGTGCACACTTACATTTCGGTCTTCTTTTTTGTGTTAAGGTATCCGACTCCGTTCGGAACCCTGAATTTGCAAAAGCGTGTAAATGGATAATATTTATGATATTTAGTGTCACTTAGATTAGAATACATGTAAAAAATTGCTTTAAGGACATTATGACAAAAAAATTATTTAGATACAATATTTTGGCAAAAAACCTCCTTTTGTAAAAAATGCTTCTATTGTATTAATATTTTGCCTGTATATAGCTCAGACCTCTGTACAGAGGCTCAACTAGAATTTTTGAAGTGCATAACTTGGAAGTCGGTTTATCCATGTTTTATGAAAACAGAAGGGAGATATTTTAAGAAAATACGCTGATAATTATTTCAAATGGTTGTAACTCTGAAAATAATGTGAATTTTTCAAAAATCATAGTTGAGCCTCTGTACAGAGGTCTGAGCTATAAACAGACAAAATATTAATACAATAGAAGCATTTTTTACAAAAGGAGAAAATTTGGAAAAAAAGGTTATTCTAAGTTCATTTTTTGCCAAAATATTGTATTTAAATACGTTTTTTTGTCATAATGTCCTTAAAACAATTTTATACATGTAGTCTAATCTAAGTGACACTAAATATCATGAAAATTATACATTTATGCACTTTTTTTAAAATCATGGTTCCGAACGTTGTCGGATACCTTAAAATTGCGCGCTATACGCCGGATTTTACGGTATGTCAAATTTGGAGTTCAATTGTTTTTTAATTTAATTAATCTTTCCGTTAATAGTAGAATACTTTCTTATTTTTCTCTCAAATAAAGGCATAGTTTTGTAATATATCCCTTTAGTTTAAAATTTTTGTAAAGTTTATCTGAATGAGGAAAAAAAAAAAAAAACTATCAACTCACACGATAAATTTATAGATTTTGGTTATTAGATATTAAGACACACAGGCATTCAGTAAAGAAACTTCACAAATTTCTACATGAAACATATTTTTTGAAAAAGAATTTAGATACATAAGATAAAATAAATTCTTAATAATATAAATTATAATAGACTGATAACAGAAATATACCAGGAACGTACTTACAAACTAATTTTCGAATTGTAATTTTAATCTTTATATATCAAATATTGTTCGCAATTATAAGAATAATTTCATGTGCAAGTATGTTAAAACTTTGTTTAGAATAGAAGGAGAAACTATTTATATATATATATATATATATATATATATATATATTTACTTCAATTTAATCTCTTAGGAGGTTTTTCAACATGTGTTATTTAAAAAAACACAAAGACAGAATCAGAGAATCATTTTTGTGAAGTTTAAAACGTTTCTTAAATCTTGCTTATAGTTCAATTTATCACTGACATGTTTAAAAATATTCTTATAAAAAGAAAAAGAATGTGCTTAGGAAAAATTCACTTTTCATTTAAAATTTCACGATTAACAGTTTCATGATATAAAATAAAGAAAGGAGGAAAGGGGGAAAAAATCTGCGTACTTCAAAATACGTAAGAGGTGTTCAAATAAGGGAAAAAGTTTTTGGATAATAATTTTGGATTTGCATTTATAAATCCAGAATTTTAAAATTTATTTGAAATTATTTGATTTAACGTAATGTAGCATTTTGATTGGCCGAGTAGTAGCGCATTCCGCATCCACACCACAAGTTCGGGGTTCTGTCCTCTGGTTGGGCAAGGTCGATTCAGCCTTTCATCCCTTCAGTGGGTCGATAAATGAGTACCAAGTTTGTTAGGGAACTAAACACTGGGGGTTTCACTTCAGACTGATCATCTGATCGGGACATCTGCTCATGCCCCTCAGCTCCCAAAGGTAACGTATACTGAGATAGGCACAGTAGACCTTGGCCTTCATGGGCTGTTGCTCCATTGAGTTTAGTTTTAGCTGTTTGATTAATTTATACCAGCATTGTGCAGGTTCTATCAGTTAAACATTTCTACAGGACACAAAAGAAACATTCAATAGTTTTTTTTCTTATTAAGTGAAATAACTAATAAAATTTTAACTTAAGGATACGGATAAAATAAATTTTAATTTAAGGGAAAAGAAAAAAGATCTAATTAGTAAAATAGAGAAGAAAATGCAATTAAGTATCACTAAATGAATCATGAATCCAAATTCAACGCATCTCAAGTTAAATAGGCACGAACTTTGTTAAAATAAGGAACCAATATATCTCTTGTTTTCTCATACACATGATAAATCTCAACATTAACGAAACACAGTACGATTCAATTGACAAAAAAATCGGTTGAAAAATCAAATCTAATTTTTTTAATTTTAAATTATCCTTTATATACTTTTCTACAAACTCACAAAATTTGAAAGCTCTAAGTTTAAAAAACGCAGATTTATAACTCTTACATTAACTTTGCCATTGGGATGAGAATAAAAACAAACTTTTACGTTTGTTCTTATTCACATCCTAACAGCAAACCAAAACTTTAAACTGACTTATCTCAGAAAGATAAAATAACTAGCTTGTCTTCATTTTACATGTTAAGGCTTTTTTTTTCTATTGTGCCTAATACTTGGAAATTTTTTCGCTTGTTGATAATAGTACATGAAACAAAAGTTGGTATGCATTTTTCAATCAAAGCAATACTTATTTTTTAAAAAAATAATGAATTTAGAATGTACACATTTTTTAAGGAATTTTCAATAAGCATTCATAAAAAGAAATATTGTACGAATACCAATAATATTATCGCAAAAACCATGCCAACTTTTATTATACATAGTTTGACGTACTTGTAAATCAAATTTTATGTATGTACATCTATTTTTGCAGGCGAAGTAGCATTTAAAAATAACTTCCTGTTTTAAGTTTTTCGCTTAAAAAATTAAATGGTTTGCTTTTTATGAAATTTTGAGCACTAAATATCTGCTTTACATCATACATACACATAGGATTCAACCAGAAAAATTATGAAAACCATTAAATTAAAAATTTTTGTGTAAATCGTCGTATCGTGTTCCCTTAAACACTCTTATTTTTCATTTGGTTTACATTTGAGAATAGTATGGCATATCAAAAACTTGAAGACATATATCGCTTCTTCTCTTAGCATATCTGTGTAAACATCAGCAGGAAATGAATATTAACTCATTGGATGTAGAAGCAACAAACAAAATACAGTGAATCTCAGATGATAAGGAAGAGGAAATGGAAATCACTTTTGCACTTGCATGATCAAATACACTACTAATCTTCTCATTTTCTTTTATGCATAAGTATTGATTATTTATTAAAGTCATACTTCGAAGCAACTCGATAACTATTGTTGATAGATTACGTAGAGCAATGATCAAGTAACGAATGAAGAAGATCGCCAGCACACACACACACACACACA
>BMAV01008375.1:29182-63705 GCA_019973955.1 Trichonephila inaurata madagascariensis | reverse complement strand
AATTAATCAATTTAATTTTATTTTTTAATTTAAAATTTATTCTGCGTTAGTTAGAACTAGCACCAATATACGGCTCCAGTAAATTTTTCTAACGAATTTTTTATCATCAAACATATTTTTTTAAACTTGCAGTGGAAGACACAATGTTGATACAATTTTTTCACAAATACTAATTAATTAATTAAATTTAATTAACTAAAATAAAATTTTTCTTTGTCGACCTAAATGGGAATTGACTTACGAATTTTTTTTAAAAAAATTAATTGTTTGATTCCAATTAAAAATATTTAGTGACCATGGTAGACTAGTAATCATGGTGACAAGCTTGTGGCTGACGTTTCACGAGTTTGAACACTAGTGCCACTTGTGACTCTTTGTGTAGAGGGGCTGAGGCACTTTAAAATCTATTTGAACTCAATGTCCTCCCTTTGTGATGTGGTAGTTTTGAGAGTGTCCTGGTCTTTTACCTTCCCAACTACGAGGTCCGTAGCCAAAAGCTCTTGTGTTGTTTTATAGTGCGACGTTAATAAATCCTCAATCAATCACAACTATAGGTATGACACTTTTTTATAAAATGCAATAAAACAAACTACTTGCTTTATATTTAACTTTATTGTTATTTTCCGCTTACCACACAACATTGGGGTTTTGAATTTACACAATTTTAAAAACCATGTCTGTTAAATGTCTCCCTCCATTATTAATACACTGATGCAGTCGATTTCGAAAACTTTGAGTCACTTTTTCAGGCATATCGACCGGAATATTGTCAATTTCGGCTCGTACAGTAAGACCCCGCTTAACGCTGTTTCGGTTTAGCGCAGTATAAATTTATATAATACTATAACGATTAATACAGTGAAAAAATATTATGATCTTTAGTTTTTATCATGGGTGATAATGAAAAACAATAAAAGAAAGCAACCGAAAAAGCATTTCACTGGAAACTAAAAATGCAAGTGATTAGAAAATTAGATTCTAGTGAACGTCAATCTCAAATTAGTGCTGTATTGAATTTGGCAACTTCAACAAGGTGCCTTCCTAACAAGAAGGCAGAAAATTGGAAACACAGATTGGACTGAATGATCTGACTGACTTAGAATTTATTTGTTTTTATATGTATATATTTGTTTATATTGTTTTTATTTTTGTAAAAAATAAATGTTTGGTTTTATTTTTATTAAAAACAACAACAACATAATTATTAAATTTAATACCTTACCAATTTTCTATCCATCTTCCCTTAACCCCATTATTTACATGTTAAGATAGCCTCGTTTAGTGCTGTTTCTCATTACGCTCTATTTCGATGCAACGTATCCCCCGCGTTAAGCTGGGTCATACTGTACGTTGTTCCGTAGGTCTTCCAGGGTGTTGGAGCAATCTTTCTTAGGCCAAGGAATTGAAATAAGTCCATAGGAAGTAATCAGGAGGGGATAAATAGGGTGAGCCCGAAGGCCAGTTTACGTCCCCTCGCAGGGAGGCCAGTCATTGGGGGGGGGGAAGAAAGGCTACTCTTAAAACATGTATGGTAACCCTGTAGGTGTGGACTTTTGCCCTATCTTGTTGTAGTTGGAGCTGGTAAGAAGAATTGTTGGATCATTGTCACATAACAATTTGAATTGGCACACGAACTCGTTCCACATTTTCAGGTGTTCTAACGGTCTTCGGTGGTCCTTCTCTTTGTAAGGACGCCTCCCTTGGGTGCCCTTCTCCTTGATTATCAGCGTGAGCTAGAGGTGTAGGAATAAATGAAGAACTAGAAGCTGACATGATCTTAATATGACTTTATTAAGATCTTAAACTTAAACCTTTAACAGATTAGATACTAATAATATATGGGAGAGAATCTACGGTGACTAAACACAAAATATATATAATACCGAAATGGCGTAATCCGGACCACTATCAATAACTAACCCGCCTATGCTCAATTACAATGCTATCACAGATCCGAATATTAAATAGTCACTCCTACCTTAATGTCAAATGAAGTATCAATCAATCTGATCCTGGTTGAAATTGCGGTTCACAGGAGTGCAACGGTATGCACCTTGACTCAAGGGCTCTCTGACACGGATAACTTCTGTAGGCTGTCACTTAACCTTTCAAAAACTCTTCCCATTTGAATCACGAGCTATCATAACATTCCCCAAATTGCCACACTGCTTACTGTAACTTCTGATATTTAAAAGCTTCCTAATTTGCATCTTTCCTTCACGCTTCACTTCTTGGGTTTGGTTGGAAAAGAATTGCCATTAATTCTGGCTCCAAAGAACCCAAAGGACATGTTAATGAAAAGACGCGTGAGCCCGTCACACCTTTCTTTGGAGACAATCCCCGTTGCTCGTAAGGCATCTATCTACATTAAAACATATTTCTGATCTGGAGAAACACGACTTCAAAGAGGAATATCGAAGCAACCACGAAAGATACGTTGCACTGCAACCACCGACCGACCATTCGAGATATACACCTTCATGGCAAAAGCACCCTGCTGTCTCGATTACAACATGTTTGCGATTGAGACGGGTAGAAACACGAATATCCCACTCCACCTCTTCCATCGAACTCCTCCCCCGCGCGTTCTCCCCCTATTAACATCACTGCAACATGTTCGAAAAAGGAATTCGCGCAATACCCTTCAGTTACATTTAAAACTTCTGATTCTTTTCGACAGATTCTTAAGAGTTTGGAAAATGCTTTTGCTTCTAATTTTGACAAGTAAGTATATAGAAATTAGTAATAGTTAAACCTAGTTAATCGATAATTTTTATGAGGAAAACTATATAATTAGATTCAAACGTAATTCATTTAATTTTCATTCGCATTTTCAACTAACTAATTGAATCTAATTATTATAATTATTTCTTAAGGCTTTCAAAATTAAAAAAGTCGAAGTACACTTTATAATCCCACATATTAAGTGAAAAGTTTTCACCGGAATAGTTTAAGTTTGAGAAATTAAAATGGATCACTGAGCATTTATCTGGAAAATAACAGATTTAAAAAAAATAAAGCACAAAATCCAAATTAATTGCATTAGAGTTGCATAACTACCTTCATAAACTATGTGGAAATTATAAAATACGTAATTTGTGTTTAGTCGTAGAAAATTCTTTGTTGAAATGGATTTAATTGAATACACAGAAAAAGAGCATGCCTTTTTTTCTTCTGTTCTTGTCATATAAAACTTTTAATTTTGAAAAACAAGTAAAATGTTTACTAACTTTTAATGAAAAGAGCATTTAAGCTGTAAAAAAGCAAAATCCTGATTTAAGTCTTCTAATGTATATCTGAAGTCAGAATTTACGAATAGTTATGATTGTCAGACAAACATATTTCAAAAAGTTCTTTAAACTAATAAATAATAAATGTGCACTACGAATAATTTTTTTCAGATTTTCAGTTAGAGATACATTATTCAACAACTATGCGTATTAATTTATTTCATTCAAAGAACTAAAAGGAATATTAATCTCGCAATACAATTTTTATTAATTCTTTTCAATTCCTACTATTAGTTCACTCTCTCCCTTTATATATATTTATACATATATCTTGTTCAAATTTTCAATCGTTAATAAAATATCTTTTATTCATACATTGAAGTTTAAATACATTTTTTAAAACTTATAGTGGATGACACTTGATGCTAATACAGTTTTTTCAAATATTAATTAATTAATTAAATTTTATTTTTTAATTTTAAATATTTCTGCGTTATTTCTGATGAAGTTAGAACTAGAACCAAAAGACCAGTAAGTTTTTCTAACGAATTTTTCTTGGTTTCATATATATATATTTTGAACTTGTAGTGGATGACGCTTGATGTGGATACAGTTTTTTTTTCAAATTTTTATTCTTTATTTAAATTTAAATAACTAAAATAAAATGTTCGTTGTTAATCTAAGTAGGAATTGACTGAATTTTTTTTTTATATTACTTGTTTTCGAAATATGTTTGATTGAACATGTTGATGTGTGTGAAAATTGTTACAGACAAATAACTGTGTAAAATAACTAGATACCTTTTATGTTTTTTTTATTATATAATGGTATTTTTACTATATATAAGCAATCAATTAATGTACTAAATCAAATTTTGTTTCAATGTCCTTGACTTTTTTTTTTTTTGCTTTTAGAAGCAAGCTTTTCCTGAAAAGTTACATAATTCATATTTGTAAATTTTTATTACATAAAATACTAGGGCTTGTTCCAATTTTTAAGATAGGAATGTCAACTCCTCAGCTTGCTTTTAAAATATGGCGGTAAAAGGTTAACATCGGGAATATTTCTTTTGGTTTCGTTTGTATGACCTTTGGCGACTTTATCACCTGCACAGGCGAAACGAAAAAGTACCAGATACTACTTTTGACAAAAAAGTTCGGTGAATAGTTCTGTAACATCAACGTAAATGAAATATTAATGAAAATTATCTTACTGTTCTTCGAAATAGTCACCTCCCATAACCATGCGCGCTGAGATCTGCTATACATGTACTATGAACTTTACAAGAAGTCTTCATTTGAAACTTAGTGCAAAAGCATCGTCACGTTTCGGTGGATGCCAGGAATATCGTCAAATCTCTTCCCTTTCAAATCGAGTTTGAGTCGTGGGAATAGGAAAAAGTCTGAAGGATTGAGATTTGGCGAGTATGGAGGATGTTCAGTTTGCACCAACCCCTTTTTTGCTAGAAACTGTTTGACGATATTGGCTGTATGAAGGCGAGCATTGTCGTGAACAAAAACCCATGAAACTTGATGTGCTTACTGGGTTCGTACCTTGCGTGGACGTTTCATGAATCGAGTCAAAACTTCAATGTACCTTGAAGCATTCATCGTCTTTCTCTCAGGTAGAAATTCTTTGTGGATAATGCCTTGACTACCAAAAAAGGTGATAATCACTTTCTCAATGCTTTTTTCACTGACGGAGGTTATCGGTCTTCCGCTATGGGGGTTGTCAGAAACACTGTCCCAGCCTTCTCGAGAACGAGTGAACCACTCGTACACATGTTTCATGGACAGTGTTTGATCTTCATAAACAAGTACCAGCGTCGCATAAGTTTCATTCGGTGTCTTGCCAAGCTTAAAACAAAACTTTTAATTGATCTTTGGTTCGTTCATTTTCCTGTTCTCAGTTAAGAACCAACGCACTAAACAAGCACTCTGTAAAGCAAGTCTTACACGGAACATAAATGAGTCTCAACTGAACAAAGGTAGGGGAAAAAGGGTCAACACCTGCCACGATGCATGTGCAACGTTTTGTTTCGCCAGTGTTGCCAGATAGGCCGTTCTGACCATTCACCGAACTTTATTGTTAGAAGTCGTATTTATTTCGCAAGTGTCATCGGGTGCGTAAGAGTTATATTAACACCGCACTATAAAACAACACGAGGGCTATTGGCGTCGGAATTCGTAATTTTGAATCTAGGTCAAGTGATGAGGATAACATCTGAGCTGACAACCCTCTTTCTAACTAGCACACCATATCAATGGGAGGACATTGAGCTTCGATGGATTTAAAGTGCATCAATCTTTTCTATAGGGCAGGTATAAGTGCCATCGGAAAAATTCTTGAAGTATTTGACACTTGTCACATACTAAGGGATAAATTTAATGGACAATAAAAAATTTTTTCTTCGAAAAAGTATTGAATTAAATAAATGTTGGCATCCTTTATAGAGGTTTCGAAATGTCTCAGTTCGCATAAATTAGATACTTTAGCTTTTAAACTTTGAAAATTTATTTGCATTTAGAAAAACTTCATTTCGTTCTGAATAAATAAGCAAAAAGTGAAATACACTGAATCTGAATTTTTCAAAATTTAAATTCCTGTCTGTGATTCAAGTACATGGTTATGAGGCCTTTAGAAAATGCAAAATAGCTCATTTGAACCCATAACTATTTCTATAGAGTCGTCGATAAAATATTGAATTCGTATTTGCAGCTTTACTACATCAAAAGAGGGAAAAATCTGCAAAGCAGAAAATTTAAGCTGGTGTGAAATAACTTTGCAATGTGTGATGAGTTTTCTTAAAAATTTTCTATTTATTTTATAGATTTTCCTTATTACCAAAGTTACTATTACTTTCTTACATTGTGCTTGTTAGCGAATTTTACTTTTTCGAGTATGGGATTTTCAACTTAATTTGAATTTTGCTCATAAACTTTTTATTTTTAATGGACTGTGAAGTACAATGGAAAGTATAATTATTATAATCACGTAAGAAAGTTGGGTAAAAAAATTTAAACAGTTTTTTTTCCAGCACATTGTCTAGTCCATAATTATCTAGCATTGTTTTATAGTACAATAATTGATAATTAGCTTACTGTGCGAGAATAAAATGGCGTAATGTACGTCTTTTAAAATTCTGCTTTCTCTTCAGAAATACTTTCCATAAAAAATTAATCCTGTTTAGGCTTTCGGATGCGTTCGGAGATTAACTTATGTATGCATTAAAATAACTTTAAATAGTAATCAAAAGCAATTTGTTTAATTCATTCTGCCGACAGGGTTACTGGTGATTTTTTTCACGAAACATACTTTATTTATCATTTTAATATTTATCTAAGAATATATACGTACGTACAAGCCCAGTACAATTGTGAGAAAAGGGCACATATTTTTGTGTGAATGAAATGAAACTTTTTATTTTAAGGGAAATCCTATTTTATGCTACTATTTTTTTGTACTTTTACACATATATTAATATTGCAAAGTAGTGTAATAGTTTGCCTTTGAAGTAAAAATACTAACAAATAATCTATATTAATGTTATTAAAATAATGCATATTAATGAAATTAAAATAGCAAAGCATATAGGTACACTTTTACTTCATGAAATACATTAATTATCATTCCTAACATTTAAAAATGATTGAAAGAATAATGTTTATCCAATTCTACAGCCAAAATACATTTTTAATACTAATTTTCCATCAAATTAAATTTTATATATTTTTTGAGTCATTAAATGTTTTTACAAATAATCAAATTCGAACAATAATTTATATTGCAAATTTTGTATAAATATAATTCAATGACGAAAAAAAAAGTTGCTGTCTGCATTATATATAATCTTTTCACTTTTTAGATAATGTTGGCTTAATAGATTTATACAACTCAATTTGCTTACAATTATAAAATAATCTGAGTTATGCTACATAGTGTTGAAATTGCTAAAACAATTATAGATTTGTTTTCAGGTGTCTTCTTCAATTTTTAAGCAGCCAAATGTTTATGTAAATCTCATTTACATTAAATTATTTAAAATAAATACTTTAAATGCATATGTGCAAAAGAATTGTTTCGATGTATGTGTGCAAAGTATTCTAGAATTAGGGTTAATATTTTATAAAAATATTTGGAACAAAGGGACACGTTGATAAATAGCTAAAGAGAAATGGGAACAAATATTCATATGGAGAAGGCTATTTCTTATTTTCTTGTTTTTAATTATAACTAAAACGTTACAAGAGGTTTTTTGCAATTTATTTATCTAACTTGATGGCTATTAATTCTTTTTTTAAAATTCAATTACTCTTTTTTTTATACAGGCTTAGCAAAAATGTGCAAAGAGAGAGAGAGAGAGAGTGATAGAGAGGGAGAGCGAGCGAGTATTGTTTGATAGTCAAACTGTAATATTTTATTTTAATGAGAATTTTTCTTATACATATTCAATAACTATTTTTACGACTTTTTTGGTGTTTATATTATATTAGAGACTGAACAATACAAAAATTTGTTTTTTGAAGAAAATTTACGTAGTATTATTTTCAAGGATATAACCCAGGAAAAAAAAGACACTATCCTGAAACTAAAAACAAAATGTTTCAAACGATTTCTACTGAATTCTAATCTATTTTTGCATGAAAGAAATAAATTCGATAAAATTTTCATACATGTATATGAAAAATGCATTCCGAATTAAAATTTAAAGGAAATCAAACAAAAAAAAAAATACTTAAAAATTATTATTTAAAAATTATTTTTCATGAAAAAAAGTAGTTTTTTTTCCTTTTAATATGTATATTACTTACTTGCAAAAGTAAAATCTAAAAAAACAAACAATACATATAGCTTAAATCTCCTTTTTTAGAACGAATAAATTAAATACAAAATGATTATAATTAATTCATAAAAAGTATACAGCTTAGATCTCCTTTTTTTAGAACAAATAATTTAAATACTTCTTTTATATTTTATTTATTTAACAGCCCATTGTTTTTGTATTTGAGGAAGTAAAACGAATAATAAAAGCAAGAGTAACGCGTCTTGATGTCTACCTACAAATATTTGATAACTAGCTGCTAAAATGAATCAAGTATTACTTTTAAAAACCAACATTGTAATATAGTTAATATTTATATAAAAACGGAACGCACATCTTTCAAGGGAAAATTAAATCGAACCCTTCTCAAGTTCAAAAAGCAAGAAACGGAACGGAAAAAAAAATATCCCGCTTTTTGATAAACGATCATCGCACGGAAGTGAAGACACCTCAAGTCAGGCGGCACCTTATTTCAATAAAACTTTGTTGCTCGTCATCCGCTTAGCGCTCCCTGGTGCTGAAATTCTGGAACACACCAGACGAATAGTTTAGTCCGGATCTCCAGCAGTTTGCTCATCGCTCTTCATCTAGCTCTCCCGGATTAAAAGAGAAAGCCGCAAAGGAGCTGGACAAAGGATTCACTCTTTTTAGAAAATTTGCCCGGTCTTTTTAGCGTTGTTTGGATGTTGTAGCGATTGTGAAGGATTATTCTTTTTAATAGTGTGTTGCGATTTTTGTTTGTTTTCCCGAAGTTTCTTCGTTGGATTATTTTTTAAGAAAAGTTTTTAAGAATGTATTTGCTTTTAGTCGTCGGGTTGTTGAGTAGGGTGATATTTTCTTATGCTTACAACATGTCCGGTAAGTTTTTTTTTTCTCTTTTATAAGTTTTATTTTTAGGGGAAGCTATTAATATGTCGAGTAGAGAATTTATTTGAGGATTCATTTTTATGAGTAAATGTTGTTGATGGATGTGTTTAAAAAGTTTTTTTATTTTATTTTTTTTTTTTAAAGTTGTTTGGTTTGCTTTTCAACTTAAAAGAAAATTAAGTGTTCATAACTTTTTTTTCTGTTCAATAATTGAATCGAATTTTTCAGAAATTTTAGAGCGTATAGTAAAAAAAAAAAAATGCATGTATTTGTGTTGTTAATTAATGTAACATGCACAACAATAAGTTTGGTATAGAGTTTATTTAAGGTATCCAAACATGCTAAAATGACAAAATTCAGTCAAAACATATTTTTTTTTTATTGAATAGAGCTGTCTTTCGGCTTCACAAAACATAATTTGTTTAATTTCTACTTTACCTAGAGGCCCTGTTACAATAAATTTTATAAAATTAGAAAAACCGGAAGTGGATATCTTATAAATTGTCCAGAATCTATCATGGCGAATCTGATCTCGAAATATTACAAATGTATTTCGGTAAAACATTTTTTTGACCTGATATTTATATTATTTTCTAGAAAATATACTAAAATATTTCTTATTGTATGGATATGTTTTGAGTTATGACATGTTATTTAAATAATGGTCTCATAAAAAATGTTACATTTCTTATGATATTTACTCGATCAACACTAAATCTTTTAAATTTCAATAAAACATTACATTTTTAGTACATTCTCTGGATAAATGCATCTCCTTTGTCTAAGCAATACTTTAACTGTTATAAGTTTAATATATTTTTTTCCCTATTTGCCTAGAAATTTTTATAATATTGTTATAATTTCACATATAATTGTTATTTTAGTAAAATTTTGATGGTTTTTTGAAAATATTGTTCGTTAAATATTATAGTATTTATTGGTATTGATTCCTAAAAAAGAATTTACAATGTTTTAGTATGCGATTTTTTTAAAAAAAGTTATCCGAACATGTTCGGACACTTTAAGTTCACAAGTTAAATATGAGGTATATTATTTATTAAGGGTTTAAAACTATTTCAAGAGAAAAATCATTAAACAACCAAGAAAAAATAAATAATAATATGTTATTTTAGAATTGGAAAAAAATGTCACAAATTATTTAATATGAATACTGAATATTATTTATTGACTTAAATGAGAACCATAAATATTAATGAAATACTACATTTTTAGGGGAAAAATGATGTGAATGTAATCAATTTTGAAAAAATAAATATATTATTAATAATTTTTTTAAATGGTAATTTTAAGCAGAATGATTAAAATTTTGCGATTATAAGAAATTCAAAAATAAATACACCAAATTTTGAGAAAAGGGATATTTTTCTTTGAAACGATAGAAATAAAATTTTATTACTGAATAATAAGTTGAATTTAAAATTTCAATATAAAAGAACTTTTTTGTTAGGCATTACAAACGAATCTAGAAATAAATACCATGATTCGATCACCCTTTTTCCCAAATACATTCTCAATCTCAAATTAATATTTCCACTTTTTCTTAAAAACTGAAATTGTTTAAATTTTTTCTCGAAATTCTTTTTATGATCAATACGTTAGGTGGTCTTAAAGTTTTAAAATTAATCAAATGTTTTGTAGAATAAATTTCATAAAAAAATAGATTGAAACTATATGAAAACAGTGTTTTAGTACACTGTTTTTATATATAAAATTGATTGAATTAAAACTTATGATGCATTAAAATTTTATATTCACTCACTCAATACTAATATTATAGTCAAGCTATTATCAATATGTTATCGTATTCATTTTATAATTGATAAATAAGATAAAAGAAATGTAATTTACAAGATTAATTTGTGTACAGAATGATTTAATTGCTTAGTTGTAAGCATACATTTTAATAGTTGGAGAATATGGTTGTTATAAAAGTTTTTCTTTTGTAATTATATCATAGGAAAGATAAGAATTAGAACCGTAGCTGTAAATGCTTATCATTGAAACTATTTATTGATCTTAAATAGAAAAAAAAATTAATAGACTTTTTGCTTTAATTTTTCTACTTAAGGTATCCGACTACGTTTGGAACCATGATTTTAAAAAAGCGCACAAATGGATAATTTTTATGATATTTAGTGTTACTTAGATTAGAATATATGTATAAAATAGTTTTAAGGACATTATGACGAAAAAAAAATATTTAAATACAATACTTTGGCAAAAAATTAACTTAGAATAACCTTTTTTCAAAACGTTCTCTTTTTATAAAAAATGCTTATATAATAATAACATTCTGTGTGTGTGTGCTTATATAAAGTAAAGACTTCTCCAGAGAGTCTGAACTAGGATATCTGAAAAATTCACATTATTTTCAGAGTTACAACCCATTGAGATAATTATCGGCGTTCTTTTCTTAAAATTTATCCCCTCTGTTGTCGTAAAACATGGATAAACCCACTTCTAAGTTATATATTTCAAAAATTCTAGTTCAGCCTCTGTACAGAGGTCTGAACAATATACAGGAAAAATATTATTATAATAGAAGTATTTTTCATAAAAGGAGAATGCTTTGAAAATGGGTCATTCTATGTTCATTTTTTGTAGAAATATTGTATTTAATAATTTTTTATTGTAATAATATTCTTAAAACAATTTTATATACGTTTTCTAATCTAAGTGACACTAAATATCATAAATATGATCCATTTATAAGCTTTTGAAAAATCACGATTCCGAATGTAGGCGGATATCTTAAACTTACACGAAACGAAAGGAGAAATTTTGCATATACATACATATATATATACATATCATGTTTTATTTCTACATTTATTTTGGATGATATTACCCAACTACTTAACACAATAATTTATAAAATATTTTTTAAACTTATATATTGCTAATTCTTAAGTAAACAAGAGTTAGATACGAAATAATTTATTTTCACGGATATTATGAAATATCGAATAAGTTTTCATATACAAATAGCTTTATAATTTAAGCAAATGAAGTGGTTTGTATTTTTAGAAGTACTTGTAAGAATTTTTTTCTAAATGCACAAACAGTTTGTAAAAATTTATTAAAAATGTTTAATTACCAAAAAACATTGAAAACTAGCAGTCGTTGATCATATTTTATTTTCTATGAACTGATAAATGTTTCATATTTTTCGGAAATCAACAAGTTATATTTTTCAAAATTTGATATTCAGGTATTATGAAAAGAACACTTTCCTTCCGATAGATTTATAAAAAAGTCAGTCACTAGAGATTTATGTTTCTAAAACTAAAATACCTCAGTTTGTTTGAGAAAAAAATTCTACACTAAAAGTTACTCAACAACACATTTTTTGAGATATATTATTAAGAAGATAACTTTATTCTTAAAATGATGCATTATTTTTTATTACCTATCCGTACAGCAAGAAATACTCTGACGACGAATGTAATAAACACGTTTTGATAAATAAAAGTAGTGCATGTTGGAAAATTTATTCCAGAATATCATTGAAATTAAACTGAATTCTTCACAAATAGTGTCAAATTATCATACAAAAGTGTAAAAGCCGAATTCATAAATCTGGATACAAGAGTTTAACATTAAATCAAAATCATTTGAACAGAACTAGGGAATTTTACGCTGACATTATGTATTATAAATGAAGTGTTGAATTATAAATGAATTCTGTTTCTTAAGGAAAAAAATCGTAATATTTTTTTGAGAATCGTATAACTTGTGAAAAACACTACCTTTCAAACTCCCTCGTGATGTAAAAGCTTCCAAGATTCACATTTTTCTTGATATTTGGTAGGAAATATGGTAATTGGATCATATGATATATTATAATAACTCTGTCTCTTCTTATATATTTTTAAAAATGATAAAAAATATGTATTTATTATTATAAAACTATTCAAGTAAAAGAGCACCCGTGTTGCTTTGAAGTGGGACATTAATAATAAACAATAAATCAGGGATTGAAGTAAAAGAATAGTTGTGGACGTTGCAAAAGTTCGATGGTTTTTGTACATAAGGAATTTTTTATAGTAAAAAATAAACTATATTAATTCTACAAAAGTATATTCTGCTATTTCATGTTAAACTACAGTAAAATTTGCTTAACGCGAAAACGCTTAAGGCGAAATATCGGTTAATACGAAATGACACAATGGTCCCGACAAACTACTATGTATTTTCTCGCATTTTTTCCCTTAACACGAAACAAAAATCACTTAAGGTATCCGACTACGTTCGGAACCGTGATTTTGCAAAAGCGTACAAATGCATAATATTTATGATATTTAGTGTCACTTAGATTAGAAAATGTATATAAAATGGTTTTAAGAATAGAATTACAATAAAAAATTATTTAAGAACAATATTTTGACAAAAAATAAGCATAGAATGACCCATTTTCAAAATATTCTCTTTTTGTGAAAAATGCTTCTATTAAAATAATATTTTGCCTGTATATAGCTCAAACCTCTGTACAGAGGCTTAACTAGAATTTTCGAAGTATATAACTTAGAAGTGGGTTTATCCATGTTTTACGACAACAAAGGAGAGAAATTTTAAGAATAAAACGCCGATAATTATTTCAATTGGTTGTAACTCCGAACATAATTACTGTGAATTTTCAAAACTCATAGTTGAGCCTCTGTAAGGAGGTCTAAGCTATATACAGGCAAAATATTATTATAAAAGAAGCGTTTTTCACAAAAGGAGAACATTTTGAAAAAAGAAGGTTATTCTAAGTTAATTTTTTGCCGAAATGTTGTATTTAAATACATTTTTTTTGTCAAAATGTCCTTAAAACTATTTTATACATGTATTCTAATCTAAATGACACTAAATATCATGAAAATGATCCAATTATGCACTTCTTTAAAATCACGGTTCCGAACGTAGTCGGATACCTTAACACGAAAAGGTTTCTTTTCTGGGAATGAGCAAAGTACGGAAACCACTATCTACGCTGGCGAGACATAAGAGACGTGTGAAATGAAAGAAGTGATTTCACCTGTTTCGTAGAAAGGAGGCTAACTTGATTTTGGAATACCCTGCAACTCTAAGCCCATTTTGCTTATCTAAGCTACTTTCCGTCTCTACAAATGCCACACAAAAACATTAAATCTCTCATCAGTTGGCTTTAGAATTCTGTGACGAGTACAGCCCTGTGTGAATAAAAATCAGTGAGTTTGGTTCGCGCAAATAGTGAAATAAATAGCAAAAGTGACGACATCGAACAATTCGTTGACAGTTTGATGCTAAAAAAGACATTGCAAAGAAAAATATCAGATTATTTTCCAAAAACTGAATAAATGTTTTGTTTTCAAAGAACTTAAAAATTTTGTATTAAATTTCATTAAGTTCTTGTGCAGGTTTTAGTTTCATTTATTTTTATTAAATACTTGCTTATATACATATTTGTGTTAATAAAATGTACTTTAATATACTTATTTATACTGAATATGTGATTTTTTTTTTGCAATGTCCTTTAACACGAAATTCATTTTACACGATCAAATATGGCAGCCTTTTAGTTTCGTGGTAAAGGGTTTTACCTATATTAATTCTACAAAAGTATATTCTTCGTAATTTATAAGGCTATGAGCTAATCATGTAAATTCTTTTCTTAAGCTTGGAAAATGCTTTTAACGAGAAATTTCAAATGTTAAGAGATAAAATAAAAATACAGTATGATTGTGTCCCTTTTTTAGCCGAAGAAAATTTTTATTTATTTTAATATTCGTAGCGAGATGCTTTATCTAAACAATCTTTAATTTGGAATAAAATAAAAAAAATGTATGTTTCTTAAAAAAAAGTTTCCTTATGGAATTCTATTGGTAAAGGAAATCGTTGTAAATGTTCGTAAAATTCTATAATCTTTCGACAATACATTTTTATATTTGAATAACTAAGTAGTTTCAATTGGAACAGAATAATTTCTCTCGACTTAAAAAATATTATTCTAAAAATGAGTATCATAATGAAAGTTGCACAAAGCTTAGTTCCGACTACATAAGTATATGCTCAGCCCCTAGAAAACACTTGCTATTTCGAACTAAAGCAAAATTTCGAAAAATCTGTGGCTAGCCAGAATACAACACGCGATAATTCAAAGTGATCTAATAAAACTCTCGACAATCCCTGTAGAAAGCAGGTTGGAGCTTACATGTTTTGTGTTGTATTGTCTCAAACAATCTTCCCTTTAATAAAACATAAAGCAAGGCTCTAATTGACATAAAAAAAATATAACATACTTTTTTGTCAAAAAAGATTAATTATGTACGGTATGTATTTTTTAAATAGTTACTTTTAATACATAATTGTATTCTTTTAATACAGGACTTTTAACTTCTGCTCAGTATTTATACTGTATAATATGTGCTTTTTAAAATGACATTTTTTTTTCAATTTTATACATATGTACAATTGTTATTTTATCTTACATAGTTTCAAATTTAAATGTGTTAGAAAAAAATTTCTCTTCGTGTGTTTTGAGAGTTTTTTCCTACCCTCTTAATAATTCGAACTCTTGATTATTCGAATTTTTTCAGTAGTCCCTTCAACTTTGAATTATCAAGAGTTAACTGAATATGTAACGAAGTACCTCTGTTTGGAAGTCTGTGGCAAAAAAATATATGTAACATTACTGATCTGCAAAACTGGAATTCTTGTGCAATAGATTGAAAACACATCAGAATGCAAAAAGATGTGATGACAACAGAAATCTCAAATGGAATCCCAAGCAGGATAAGGTCGTAAAAAAGAAGGGAGTAAGCGTTTATTGAGCATATTGTTGAACGCAGATTTATAAGAAAACCAGCAAAAATATTTTAAAAATTTCCCTGTAAAAGAATGGAAACTTATCAATCTTTAAAAATAAATTTTGGAAGTGATTTGAATCTTTCAGAATTGTTTTCTTGCTATGTATTTTTTGTTATGTATATAATCTTTCTTATATCTTTCTATCTATCAATCTATCTATTTATATGTATGAATGAAAAATATAAGAGACATAAAAAAAACATGTAAGAATAAATAGTGAAAACTTAATGATATAATCACAAAACGACATATTAAATGAAAAAAGGAAGTAAAGTAATTCCATTAAACAAAAGTTGAAAAAGGAACTCAGTGAGTCAAAAAGCAATTTTGGACTTAGGACCAAAAAAGTGGGGTTGAACCAGTTTGATGTTACCAACCTTCCCTCTTTGAGACTCGGCAAGTAAAAAATCCAAATAGATTATAGACAAAATTATAAAATGGAAAATAGTACATCTAATTAAGACTTCCAAACAAATGAATGAGAAGTTAACTAATTTCAGTTTTGTAGTATATCATAAAATCTTAAAGAAAGAATTTTATAAAAATTGTTCTCACAGAACTTACCAAGGAAATGAATAATCTTGAAAGGATTGTAAAGACACTATCTTTAAGGTAAACTTTCAAATTATATATGAATACCTCACCAATACTAGCATGACAAAAAAGATGCATGCTAATTAAACTTTTTAAATTGTAAATTGGTTGGTTGTCAAAGTGTAGAAATTTACAAATGTATATGAAAGAAAAATGTAAACTGTGAGAAAAGTGTTTTCAATCTTCACAATAAGGCCGCTAACAAATTGATTTTGTGTTCTTAGTGTTGAGTGGTGGTCAAAATATATATATTAGATTTTATTTTTTTGTATGTTTATTCTCTGTTTAAAATGCCTTTTTAATAGTATACTTTTTTGAGAAAATTTTTTACTTATTTATTCTGCTTAAATTTTACTCTTATTTATGTTTTTATATTTACCTAATTATTCGGAAAATTCTCTTTTCTTACAGCATAAACTGTGTGCATTTTTAAACATAATGGTTTCAATTTTCAAAAGTTTAACAGTGAAGTTAGATCTTAATTTTTTAGTATTTTATTGTAAAAAAAATAAAGCAAAGTAAGCTATGCAGTTGCATCTCTTTGGTGACATTGATTTTCCTTCATTAAAAACTTAACTGAGAAAGATTTAAAAATTAATAACTCCACAGCCAATTTTGAAACTTTTCAAAGGAAAAATATAATCCATAATTTTCTCAACTTTTGCTCTCTCTTGCTGTAACATATTTTAATCATTTTATTCAGCGAAACCTTTAAAAGTTAATAGGACGGATTCATTTAACCACTCAGACACATTAAACTATCAAATGTCACGAAGGAATCTTAATGGACATATTTAAAAGCGAAAAGAAGTATCCTTTTTTCAAAAAGATTATCTTTCAAAAATTGGAGGAAATGCATGAAAAGATGAGTTCTTAAAGTTTTTCTGAGTAGTGCGTCTGTTGAGAAGTTTATAAGTTAAAAATTAGTCCATTTTTGTTTGCTAATGAGGTTGGAGTTTTGAATAGTAAATGGCATTCAAAAGAGACTATTATCATGCTCAAAACTGTTTGAAGTGTATCGATATTCATCGATATATCTGTAAAACATTGTCATTGACTCTACAAAAATAAAGGCAAAATTATTTTTTCATTGGTTTGTCACTATATTAAGGTTCTATTGCATTAAAGTCTTTTAAGATCAGTATTAATTTATATATGTGAAACTTGGTCCATGTCTGGAGCAGATGAGAACATGAAAAGTATCTACGAAAAGAAGATTTTAAGATTTATTTTTGGAGGAATTCAGGAAAATGGAATATGGTAAAGAAAATCCCATTTCGAGCTCTATCAATCATATAAAGAATCTGATATCGTTAACTTCATTAAAATACAACGAATTAAATGGGCAGGCCACGTTGTCAGAATGGATGAAGACCACACCACTAAAAAAGTCTTCAATGCCCAACCAATTTGACACTCGAAGAAAGCGAAAGCCAAATCTTAGATGGATTGATGGCCTAGAAAAAGATCTCCTAGTTTTGGGAACTAAGAATTGGAGAACACTAGCTAGAAGAAGGCTAGCCTGGAAAAGACTCCTTGAGAAGGGGCTTATCCCCTGGGCTGTCGAGCCACTGAGGAAGGAAGGAAGTCACTATATTAAATTAAAATTATGTCATATAATCATATTGAAATATCATGCATTATCCTTTATAAAAACGTAGTAAGTATGCTTACCAACAGTTTCATTAATTTTAAATGTTGATGGTAAGCTATTTTTCCACCTGTGATTTGTGCTACTAGCATTTTCAGCTAGCACAATTGATTTCTGAATTTTCAAGTCGTAAATGTAAAGGACGACATTTAATTTACTGAGGAGCAAAATAACATTGTTGATCACTTGAGATTGACTAAAGTAGATGGCCATATTCAAACCATATGTAGGTGTTGCCATCATGCTCTTCTAAAGGACCTGAGAAGAGAACAAGATAAGTTTGTACATTTTGCAATGCACGACTGTGTGTTTGTACCTCTTTTCTGAAATTTCAAGGAAAGTAATATGTATAAAGTCTTCTGAACCTTTGTCTAAAAATTATATCTATTTTATAATTGTTTCTGTAGATTTTAGTACTTTCGAATTATGTTTCATAAATATCATGTAGTGCGATGTAAAAAGAAATGAAAGAAGTACGTAAGATGAACCTTTAAATAGCTCTCAGTAGGAGGTGGGAAACCAGCTTCCCATAAAAAATGGTCTTAAAAATCAAATTAAGCTTAGGTAATAAGCTAAATGGATTTTTTTATTTTATAAATCAATCTCATTTCACAAAATAAATTTTATTATAACATTACTGGAAAAAGATGACCTTATATACGATTAAAAATATTGCTTGTTTTACTTAGCCACTTGTCCCTGTGATTTTTGTTAGTTATTTTAATGGAACGTATGTACATTTAAAAACATATTAATACTAGCACTAATATTAATGTGTCTTACTAACTAAAACATATTAATATTTATAAGTATTTTTTTTTATTTACCCAAATCCTTGCATTAAGATGAATTATATTTATATATATATTTTTTTATGTAAAGTGCTTCTTAGAAGTTCATCTTTTTCTTCTTGAGTTAAATATTCTTTATTGAATTAATCTTTTGTTAGAATTGGTTTTGTGTTTTTATTGGCAATTTTTTTTTGCGAGTGATGCGTTTGTTGTATATTCATTTCACGAAATCAGATTTTGTAATTTATTATTTGATTGCTGTTTTAATTAAATCCTTTTATATGTGCTCTTTTTTCCAATTTGCTTAAAAAAAGCTTAGATTTTGAATCGTATTTGCTTTTATAAAAAAAATACCATAGAATTTTGCACGATCATATTGTTTACATGAATATTGATGAAAATTACATTTGCTCTAAAAAAAGACAATTAAAGAAGCTTATTTAAATGAAATATTTCTGGGTAAAGCATATATGTGTTCTTAAAATAAAGGACTAAAATTCAGTGGATTGGATTCAATATCATATATAAAACAGTAGCTATTTTATTATTTAAATATGTATTCGTTTTATGACACGGTATTTCTTTTTGAATATAAAACTTGTTAATGCGTCGTCGATTTGTAGTTCTCTACGATTCTTAAGACTGAGATGTGCTTTGGCATTTAAATAAGTATTTTTTCTCAGTTAAGAATGTTAGAAAACAGCATACTAAATACATTTTTATAGCAAATGGGTCGTTTGATTTTATATTTAAAGTTTTAAATTAAATCCAAAGAACTTCAACAATGAGTTTCAGTTCACGGTAGTATTTTTGACCTCATTGCTGATAATTTTGGATTAATTATTTTAAAGTATTACGATAATAAATATCAATGAATGAAAAAAATAGATTAGTATAAACACAGTTAATACTAATCTATTAGTATCAAATAATTCTCGTAATTTCTGGTAAATATATATGCCGTTAATTTGATAAATGGCAGCTACATTATTGCCGAAAGGAGACGTTTAATTTCTTTGGAATGATTTTAGAATTCGAATTGAGATACATTTTGATATCAATTTTAAGAGCTCTTGTTTTTTTTTTTAAATATTTAATGAAAGTAGATTTTCTAACAATGGCCTTACAAATACTTACATAACACATATTTGATTTAAAGATAAAAAAGTATAGCAGTGAAAATAATATTCATAATAATTATCTTTTTCAGATATCATCTATTGGCAATAACAACATCACGATGTTGATTACTCCTAATAAATGTTAATTGATCTGATCGGTTATTTCAAATTGATCTGTATTCCCAAAAGATGAAACATTTTAGGAAAATTGATGTATTTCATAGCGTTTGGAATACCGTATGAAATTTTTATAGATTTGTTATGACTGAAATATAAACTTAAGGATTGTAATAACTTCTGGAGACTCTTGCTTGACTTCCCGACACATTCCGTTTATTTCTTTTAAAAATACGCTAGAATAAAATAAAACATATGTATTATTATCTTAAATATCTACGTGATTTTACGAAGAATGATTCTATTTTCTGTTCTAGCGTAATTGCATTATGCACGTTTCTCATCTAAAGCAATGGGTTCGCCCGATGGAAACAGCACATAATACTATTACGTTGATCGGGTTTTCGAGGATTTTATGCAAATCATTCGCAAAGAATAAGGCAGTTCTTTAAGAGCGATGAGATTTTATTATCGAGAAAACAATCCTTGAAAAACAGGAATCAACAACAAAATTCTCAGAATAAATATCAGAAGGTCTTCACACCTTCTACAGCGTTTCGACGCAACTGACAGTGTCTAAAATACACGCAAGAAAAGATTATTTACAAGCACCTCTCGTCCTATTCAACAGCTGAGCTAATAGCTAGTCGTCTCTTCACGGTCAAGATAAGTCTTCTAATAGCTAGTCAAAACCAGACTGACTGACTTTCGTCAAGCATTACTCTATTTATATCACTCGTGGATAATTCGAGAAAGATCCGCTTGCGTCATAGGTCTTGAAATTAGTGGGTTTCTCCACTAATTTATAGAAGAATCCAGAGGGTCCCGAACTCACCAAAAATGGTCGCCAACATGATTGCCAAGTCTTCAAAATGGTCACCAAGTCACCAAGTTGCCAAAATGGTCACATCGTCAATTTGATCTCCAAAAATGACGCAAACTTAGCTCTAGCACCAAGATTTAGCCAAGTTCCCATTGAATCGCCATTATAATGTGAGGGACGGCGTTGCTTGCGAATATTATAACATAAAATAAATATATCATAGAGTAATATACATGCATTACACATCCAAATACAAATTATTTACACTATTTTATACAAAATTCGTAACAATACGAAAATCAGATTATTTATCAGATATCGATAAAGGTTAAATCGTCATGGCCTGCAACATCTTTTTTTTCCGAAATGGCACGTTTGATGGGCTGATTGCGATCAGCAATTGTGAATACTTATCAAATGGGTGTGTGGATGGTGAAATGACAAGTCACAGAACAGAGATTTGTCAGCCAGGATGCATAGATTCTAGAGGAGAGGGAATACTGTTTGACTTTCTTCGCCTTAACTGAAAGGCTTGCAAATGCTGATATCTCCCCGTATACAAGTGTGGTGGTCCAGCCAGTGTGCCTGAATACACAGTGGTACCTTGTGTGCCCTGTGCAGCCTAGAGTGTACGAACTTACGCTGCGTCCCCTGAATAGCGTCCATTCGCTGACGGTACGTCATTATCAACGGCATCTGCAATAATCCAAGTTACATCGGGGCTGGACCATGTAACAACCGACTAGCGGTTGATGATGTTTGTGGGCTCGAGTAAAGATCAGTTGTAACGAGTTTTAAATTCATATTTATTTCTCCCTCTTACTTAATCCTCACAACTAAAAGTAGGAAATCCCTTAGTAATTAATTATTATAGCAATCACACACACACGGCTTAAGGCTACTTAACATATAAGTATTATCTACTCCGCATACACCTGGATCACTCTGGACTTCTACGCTAGAAGTCACCGTAATGGGCTTGATTCATGAAGTCACATGATAAAAACAAACACGTGTTTTCCATTGAATTCAAAACAAACATTAAACTAATTGTACTTGTTGTTCTATTTGTAAAACTCAGATAAAATTTCAAATTTCATATTTGGGGGTAAAGATGTTTAAATGTTAGGGAAAAAATTTCTTCAAAAAGATTTTTTTTTTTAAATTAAAAAAAGTCGTATTTTATGCTTATACTTTTAAATAAAATGCATTTTGTATACATATGTTCTTTTTAAAAGAAAGTTTCTGCAAAGAGCAAAACGTGACAACACTGGAGCTCGTGAACTGGTTAGTTGGAAACACAAGATAGTTTTTCTAGTGTGACTATGACGTCACATGAGTTTTTGAATTGATTGGCTAGAATCACGTGGCTTTCACTATCATGTGACTATGAGGTCACATGAATCAACCTCATTATCTCTCTTAATTGTACGACCTCCTGTCGTAAATCTTAAGCTTGTAATGGTCACCCCACGACGTTCATTAGGTGGGAGAGTCGAAAGGAAGATTATCCATATTCAAAACAAATTCTATTTATTTTCGAATTCACAGCAAAAACACAAGTTCAACTACCCAAGTTTAACAAATGCACCGATTACTAAACATCAAAAGCAATAGCGAGGTAGACGAGATAAATTAATCGAGGTAGACGAGTCTTAATAAATCGGATCACTTACATCCAGGCAATACACCTTCTAATTCCAAGCGACCTAATCCAATTTAATCTTTAATTGACTAAACTATCGACTTTAATATTACACAAATAAGCTACGAAGTACTCACGCCTCACTTCACGTTTAATCAATCACTGTTATCAGTTAGCAGTTCAACATCTATCTCTTTCTAACTTGAAAATGTAATCTTTATATACAAGTCTTAATTTACATACTCACATCTTCTTCGAGGGAAAGTTTGTAGTAGAAAATTTTTTAAGTACCCAATATTCTCCAAGAGGGTTATAAGTTAAAAAAAACGTGGATAGACCCGTCACAAGCTCAATTTTATCACTGATTCTCCAATTATTAATATTCCACTATCCAGTGACTATCCGCCAACTAACAGCGCGTACCCAAATGTCAACGTTTAAATAGACAACTCATTTGAATAATTCAAACCTTCTTCTTCGGGAGAAAGTTTTCAATAGAACATACAGTTAAAAAGAATAACTTTATTCCAAGAGTATTAGTAAAAGGTTCGCGGATAGATCCGTTGCAACTATAGAAGAATAGAAAAAATTCGTCTAGTACGACAAACCACGTTTTCTGGTCAATTACATTGACGGGTAGGGAGAATATGCAAATTTCCAATGGAAACCTTGGCCCCCGGGTGCATAGTTCGTGACGGATCTATACGTGTTTTTCCAACTAATCCTCTTGGGAAATCTTTGGGCTATCAATTCGCGTTATTCACAACCAACCCTTCGGATGAAGAGAACGTAAATTAACTTACTATAAATAGATGAGGTTTTCTAGCTTGAGAGAGAGAAGATATGCTCGAGCCTGGTGAGATCGCTATTGAAGGTAAAATATTAAAATTATAGTGGTTAGATTCTTACTATGAGGAAACTAAAGTGACGATTGTTCACTAGGATTGATATGATATTAGATTAAAACGGATTATAGGCTTGATCCTTTATTAAGATAAGGATGGAGTTTGATAGTCTCCTAATCGTTAGCGTTTTACTGTCATTGTTCCACTTTCACGGTTAACATTGAGACATTCTCTTGCTATTATTAGTTGAAACTGTGCCTTTTCTTTGTGTGGAAATAAATAGATAAATTGGGTCGTGTCGAATGTTTCTTTCCTCCCCCCACACACATCTAGGTGCTCGAGAGAGGGGCGCGAGCCTCTTACAAGTTGATCAGATTCAATACGGCAGCGGGCGGTACTATGGTATGGGCAATGTTTTCATGGGGCCCATTCGGACCCCTCCTCCTCTTAAAATAATCCTTGACGTCTGTGCTTTATATGAGCATCATTGCAAACCAGCTGTACCCCTTTATGATAACAGTGCTTCTGGTGATGGCACTTTCCTAGAAGGATAATGCACCATGTCATAAGAGCGGAATCCCCAGGTAAGGGCTTGAGGAACATTCTGGTGAATTTCAAGTCATGTATTGGCCTTCGAATTTAACTGAAATGAATCCAGTCAAACATTTTTGTGGCTTACTTAGAAAACCAAATTTTTGCTGTCCCGCTGTCACTTCTCAAAGTGCGGGAATTCCAGAGCTATTTAGTGAGCGCCTGGTACCAGATATCTCAGACTAGATATCAGCACCTTATAAAGTCAATTATTTACACTGTGTTGGCGATTTAGACCGCAAAAAGTAATTTACTTTATAGTTAACAGTTGGTTCATAATGTCATGGCTCTAAAGTGTATATATAAATGTCAAGAGAAATACATAATAATGACAAAATCACAATAATATTGTTTCTAAATTTCCGAAAGTTATTAAATGCATTCTTTAATGCCGCAATAAGATTTATTTCCATGGTTTTTTTTACAATGGAATCATAATTAATGGAGTATTTTTATTAAAAAGTATTTTTATTAAAAAAATCGCCTCAAAGTAGTATAATATAACATTATCTCCTCTTCTGCTAAATGGCGAACATTGTGAAGACACTATTGTAAATAGTAATTGCAATATATAGTTAAAAAGAAGTCAACAATGATATAACATCTGTTTGTATTTCTGCAATATCTCGATCGTTCGATATTTTGTATCTGCGATGTTTCCTATTGATATATTTTCTTCTTTCTAATTTCTTCCTGCAATAGTCTTTTTCGATAAAGTAATATCTTGTATTACGCAGGAAACGTTTTTCTTATTCCGTTGATAAATAAGATAAGAGAAGAAATTACCTACATCACACAAATGAAATAGATTGTTCCGGAGGCCTGCCATTTGCAATAAAGTTATAAGCTCATATTCTTATACGCCAATTCTTTTGAAAAATTAAATGTGCTTAAGTGTATATTCATGTTATGGTAATTTTTATTTCATTTCATTTTATTTATTTATTTGTAACTTATAACTAAAAATAAGGAAACCTTTTTGAAACACTTCATTGTATTTTTCTAATGTATTATCTGTATTCGGGCAGTGTAAGTGAAAACAAATACTTTTGTTTAGAATATAATTTTTTAAAGCAAATTAAAGTATTTTAATGACATTCTCCCTTTTTTGTATTTGAAAATAAAAGAATAAAGTACTGATTACATAATTGTGCAATATTTATTTAAGCTTATCTTTATTTGACATATTTATTTAAACTTAACTTATTTTGATTACATGATTATTTGCAATTTTTCAGATTACTACTTAAAATTAGTAAACTGTAATAAAATGGGTTATTAACCAAACAGGTGCATTACTAGTGATATTTAAGATTAAGTTAAGTGAATAATAAACTTTAAGATGGAAATAAAATCAAACTAATATTAGCCATTTATCTACCGCATTATGATTTACTGCAATTTTTTTCTTACAAATTTTTTTTCTCGAATCACTACATTGAAAACTAAGGGATATACAGATCAACTTTGGGAAATTTAATCTGTTAGGGCTAATCATTTAAATTGGTACTTTAAAGTACCGTCAGTCCACAAAGGTCTAAAATATTTTCATAGTACGAAAAGACCAAATGAATTTTTTAAAGCAGTTTTAATTCTTAAAAATGCTAAATAACCAGAGAACACTAATATTTTACAGTACAAAATATTTATTTTTAAAGATCATTAAATTTTTAAAAATTATTTACTTTTTTTACGAATAAAAACAGCTTTTACACATAAACTTAATTTGATGATATTTAAAGAAACAGTTTTTCTTTTCATTAATACACAAAAATTCATTACACTTTGTGCATTTTGAGTGAGGTTTCGTTTGAATGTTTTTTAAAGCACTGCATCCTGGGGTAAGGAAAGCTGTATTTTCGTTACACCAACTACTGCGCCTTGAGTCTTGTTCAGTCTCTTGATCATTATCTTAAGAATGTAACGAAAATTCCAGCAGATTATTTGTTGGGACATCTTCATCTGAAAAATCATCTGTTAGTACATCACTGATTTCAGATAGCAGGTTCTGTAATAAATCCAAAGCTTCCTGAAGACTGATCTTTTTTCCAGACGTTCTAAGAAAAGAAAAAAATATTAATGATTTTTATTATTATAATAGCGCCTTGAAAATCTCCTGTGTTATTGCTAAATATCAGTTATACATAAAGAAATTAAAATGCTGTTAATTTTTAAAATAAGAATAGATATTTCATTTAATTGTGGGGAAAAAGAACAAGCTCAAATTCAAAGTTCAAAATGTTTTTGAAAACGTTAAAATAAAACAATAAAAATGCAAAATAAATAAGTTAAGTTAAAAATAAATGCAGAAAAAAAACCACGTAAGTCTATTGCATTATAGTGATGATTCTATAACACGACATAAAACAACAACAATAAGCCACACGTACGAAATAAGAAACTAAGTTCTTGCTCTAACACCCAGTGGCTGTCGGTACTTATAAGTACCACTAAGTTATTCAAATGTAAAATTAATTATGTACATTGTTCACTTAAAATAAATAGTCAAATACTTTTCTAAGGTTTTCCTTAACATGCAAGAAAAGTAAGACACTTACCTTTTGATATTAAATATTTTTTCGGAACTAAAATGACTATCTTCGCAATCCGATCAAAATGTCAACTGAAAATGCAGCTGCTATAAAACTATTCGCCTTCCCCGCTAAAATACTCCTCATAGAACTCGTGCTACCATATATATTGGAAGAATAAATTTAAAAGAATATTTCTGCTAAGTATCGTGAGAGTATTTGTAAAAATGGTTATTCTATGTAATTTTAAAGCGAGTGGTACTTATAAGTACCGTCGGTAGTGTTTATGATATTTAAAGTATGATGTTTAAGTTATTTAATAGGAAATCACATGTTCTAAACAGTATCTTATAAATTTTAGTGTTATTAATTTTATCACCATCTTTATTAAGTAAATAATAATTCCGTTGCTAATAATTTATTATATTTCAATGAATTGATATTAAATATTATTGTTCCAGAATGGAACTTTAAAGTTAAAATTAAAGGGGCATCCCCTTATAATAAATATCACTACTTAGTTTATGTTCCATGATATGTAAAGTTGTATTCAAGTATTATGATATAAGAGGTGGTTATTGTTAGTCTTAATAAAGTTAAAGTTAGGAGGATGAAAAGCATTCTGAGGTTTAAATTCACAATTTTTTCAATAAATAGTTAATTACCACTGTATCTACATAGATACAAAATTATGATTAATAAATTGTTTTTTTCATAAAAAATATAAATGTAAATTAGCTAAACTGTTGGTGTATAGCAGGTCTACCTTGTGATAATCCTTTAATTTGTTTATATAAAAATATTACCTTTATAATTAATGTAGCTTTCTTTATGAACTAACTTAATGAAAGTATCTTTATTCTGAAATTTACATTTTTTAAATAACATTTTTTAGACCATAATTATAATAATTTTTAAAAAAACCTTCATTATATTATAAAATAAATTTCTCTTTATCTTTTAATTAATTAGTGAGATCTATACTATTTTTAATAATAAGAATTGTTTTTAGATTATTTTTATAATATTATGTAAAATTAATTATAACATTTTAACAGAAATAATAATAATAATAATAATAATAATAAAATGCAAGTTTTAGAATCTTTAATAACCTTTAAGAATTTAATAGTAATCTTTGGAATTTAATACAAATATAAATGGAAATTTACTTTCTGGTCTATATACACTTAATTTTAATGAGAAAGCCGAAATACGATTATTAATTTCTCTATTATATCGCTCAGTTTTATGGAAAGAATTATTGTTTTTGAAATGCGTATTGTACATTAGGTTATAATAGTATTTATATATAATTGCATAATTACCAGTTACCTAATCTATATAGGCAATAATGAAAAGAAACATCTTTCTGTAGATCTTTAATAATAATTTTAGGGTAATTTTCCGTTACGCCGACGTAGGTGATAGAGTCGCTAAAAATAATACAACACACGCCAAACTGAATATTCTCTCTGGTAACCTCTCATCACCACATTTCAAGACAAGTCATGGTCTTTTCTGATCAGTAACGTCTTCTTATCGAAAAGGAATGAAAAACCAATGATAGCTGATCTTTATTAATACTTTTTGTGTTGTCGCCAATCGCGCTAACTTGGCAAGATTTGAGGCGGCGAAACGGAAAAGTACCAATTTTAGTAGCCCTATATGTAACATCAGAACTATTCCTTTTAATTTTTTAGATGCTTTATAACAGGGGTGGTGAACCTTTATAGATCAACGTGCCATTTTTTCTAAGAAAGGTGTTTAATGAGGTATAGACGTGTCATCAACTAGTTTTGACTTGTGATTATTGGGAAATAATAAAACTAAATACTAAAAACACAAAACTCTATTTACTACGAAAAAATACCTTTTGCACTGTATATTTATAAATGTTTTAGTTATATGTGTAATTCAAATTAAAGTAACACTAGTGTGACTTCTATTGTTGCAGATTGTGTGTGGATAACAAATATCTTATATTAGGATTGTAAGATGTTACTCTCTTTTTGTAGAATACATATGCTGAGTTTGACGTCTGCCAAACGACTAAACAATTAATTATTTTTGCTTTGGTTTACTCTTTTTGACAAGAGGGTTTGTGATTTGTTTCAAAATACCGTTTTACAGACGATGCTCTGCATACCACTATTCCAGAACATACCGCTTTGTCACCTTTACTAATCATGCCATGTTTCTCGGTCCACTAAATTTAAAATTCTCTGTTATCCTTACTATCTTGCACTTTTTGTTCTTTTCCTGAAACAGCCATGTTAAATAACAGTTGAAAATCATAAATATAACACAGATAAACTTTAAAATACAGTTGTGTCACTGAAATTGACTATGCAATGTGTAAACAAACTTTACATCATAAGAAATTATAGTCTGTAACGTAACTAAGGCAAAACGATAACAAACGAGTGTGCTTGCCCACTCACTGTTTTTCGTAATACTTCATAGTAAACTTTGAAATTTTGAAATATAATAAAAACCATTTTGATCACTGGCGTACCAAAATTATTGTGTCACGTGCCATGAATGGCACGCGTGCCACTGGTTCCCCATCCCTGCTTTATAATATTATATCTATATTTTTCAAGGGCTCCATTTAACAGCAGATTTTTTAATAAAATTATTTAAATCTATGTTAATGGGTTATTTGCGATATATTGCTTTTTGATATAATTAAAACAAAGCTTATAGCTTAAAAAATATCTCTTAAGCAGTTTATTATATTATTCGAAAATCCCCTGTAATTACTATTCGGTGATATTTATCAATAAATTTACTGTGCTTTAAACATTAGCACTGTTGCGTATTTTGATATATTATGCCCTTATTGTGAAACTCCGCACCTATTTTTTGTTATATTTGAATGTTTTCTTAGTAAAAGAGTATTGGAAAATTCCAATAATGGAATCTTAAAATGAAACATAACTTCTGAAGCTGTGACTCGAGTTTTTATCTAAGGTTTAAGTTGCTTCAATCCATTTTTTAAAAGTAAATAGTAAAAGTAAAAAAGTCAAGGTTAACAGTTAGCAGCTATTAACTAAAAATTGCATGAAAAAGGCGTAATTAAACTGTGGAAATTTTAATACTTCTTAATTTTTCCTTCTTTTTCATTCCTAGTTTTCAAAAAAAAGTTTAGAAGCTTTTAAAGTTTTAAAATTTTTTCTTTGTTACTCTTTGTATTTCTGTAAAATTAAAAAAAGCCAGAACAAAAATCTTGCTGATTTAGAATAAAAATGGCTATAAATCAAAGCTAAATATTTTCTGCAGGAAAAGCAAAAATTTCTTGCAGAATCAAAGTAAAAATTTCATGTATTATCGAACCAAAAATTTCTTGTATAATCAAAATAAAAATTGTCTGCATAATTAAAATAAAAATATCTTGAGAAATCAAGGAAAGGGAATATTATAGAATCTAAATAAAAAAAAGTCTTATATATATATATATATATATATATATATATATAATCAATGTGAAAAGCCCATTGAAAAAGCAGATATTTTTAAACAAAGCGAGATAAAGCCTTTTAAATTCAAATAAAAAGGCTTAAGATCAAAGACAGAAAATTCTAAAACTAAAGCTATAAAAAAAATCCTTTGGAATAAAAATACAACATTCTTCCAGTATTTTTTAAAGAGAAAGTTTTATAAGAAAATAAGTTTTTCAAATATTCAAAGAAAAAAGATTTTCTGTAAAAGTTAATGTAATTTTTTTTTTAAAGTTTAGTTAAATATCTAACTTGCGTCTGAATTTCAAATATGAAGTAAAAAGAATAAAATTGTCTGTATCAGATTTTATTTTATTTTTGAGTATTATTGATAAATCAAACAAAAAAAAACTATACATCTCGTTACAAATATTTCCCAGTAATACCTAAGAAAAAGTCCTGGTCAAATTCTAAGAATTATTTATATTGATATTATTACAATATCTATAATGATCTCAGAGTCATTTATTTTAGAAGATTCTTTGAATTGCTCTGAGTTCTAAAAACTGAACACAGAGCCACTCAAAAGTAAATTTCAAACTTGGAACAGCAGCTTTCCATCTAATGTTCCTCCCACATGTTATTTTAGATAGAAGAAAAATTTGAAACTGAACTCATCCTTTATGTTTAGTGCTCCGAAAATAAAAACCATTTATGTCCCTCGTAAGATCTGACGGAATAAGTGTTACTTTTTACACAACACAGCTTGGAAAAATACTACGAGCTTAACTTGCTACTTCAGAACTGCAGATGGAGAAAGAGAGAAAAATAGTTACGGTACTTGAAACCTGAAACTTGAAACGTTGTTTTGTATTCCTTCAGACACATAAATAATAATAGTAATAAAAACAGAAATACTCATAGTCATTACGAAAACTTAGTACAAAGCCTTTTCAGGAATAGCATTTTGAAATTATATTTCTGTATCGCAGCTTTGTCGAAGACTTTAATGTAGCACTTGTAATTTAAAATAAAAGTATGACCGATTTTTAACATTTACATCACATATATGATCAAGTGAAAATATCTTTCAAACTCCTAATAACAGTACTTTTTTCAATCGTATTACTTTTTCTCTTCTGAAATTATGGTTTGGGTAAATAATCGAAATTTACAGTCATGTTTAATGTATAATTAATTATTAATTGCATAGCCCGGCATTGTGCGGGCTTTCTCGGGGTGTATAACATTGTCCTCTTGGAAATTTCAGCTTTTCCCTGTGCGTGTAATATTAATGTCCTTAAAATTTCAAAATTTCTTCCACTTTGCCCATCGGACAGGTTTTTTTCCCTTCTCAGTCTGGCGTTGCATGAGCTTTTTCCAAGTGTATAACTTTATACCCTCAAAAAAGTTCCCCTTTCCCTCATGACGCCAGCTCTTCTGTGTGCGCGATGTGGGAAGGATTTCTATATTTATGTTATTAAAATTTCCTTTTTGCAAAATTTCTACCACTTCTTTTCATTAACAGACCCGTTTCTTTTCCCTTTTTCAGGCCAGTCCTCTTTTTTTATGGCTGGCAAATAATATTTACATTATTTTTCATATAGGAATGGATCTATTTTTACATAACTCCTATAAATAATGTATTGGAATTTTTCAAAGTTGTAATGGATTAGCCTGTTTTAAATAATTAAAGTACTCGATGCACTTATACATTTAAGACTTATTTTTTGAGCAACAATTATTATCGTTTTTACTTTTTAGTAATAACTTAAGTTACATTGAAATAGCCCCATAATCGAATCATTATATGTTTTCATTCTTCTGTATTTTAATTTAGTAACAATTGCAAATAGCTTTGTAACTGGAATAAAGCGGTTTTAATCTTTCGTAGCTTTTCATTATATATTTATGGAATACAAAATTGCTTTATTATTAGAGTTGTGTTAAAAACACTTATATATAAAATGACAATACATATAACACAATTTTTAAGTACCGTACATTTCCCAATATAAACCGATCTGTGTATAAGGCGAGAGTGCATTTTTTCTTCGAAAATTTATCCAAAATTCAAAACCTGTATATCAGCCGATTTGAAAAAAAATCGTATAATTTTCCAACATATTGCCATAAGGATGAAAATGCCGCCAAGTGGGCGGAAAGTTTTAAAATCAAATTGCTGTAAAGTAAAACGCCAGACTCCAACGACGATAGTTTTATTTTTGGCAACCCTATTTAAAACTATTACTATTTTTTCTCATTCATTTGTTTCCTTGCCCATTATCTGTACTAGTCATACTTTTTGAGCCACTTTTTTTGTTTAGAAATTGAGTCAAAAGAGAAATTCGTATACGGCACTTGATCGTCGACTTATATTTCCTGCGGTGGAGGAAAAACATGTTGCATGATGATCCTATATGCGTCCAGACATCCCAATAAGCGATTGTGAATTTTACGAACTATTCGGAAGCTAGAGTTTAGATACTTTGAAAAAATCATCTGACTTTCTCTTTTCTCCTTTACAAATAAAACTTCCATTTAAAACACCCAAAAATAGAAGATAAAAATCACTTTGTGCGTGAATAATAGGAAGTGTTAAAATTGTTTTATCTAGACTATTTCCCCCACGAAATTGTCAGATCCATATATAAGCCGACCTTTTACTTTTAACTTAAAAGGAGTTCAAAAAATTCTCAGCTTATACAATGAAATATACGGTATGTGCATCTACATATTGCCCTTTGATTATTAAATTTTTATTACTGGATAAATATATTAAAGGAAAACAATACATATCCTTCATTAAGTTATTAGATGAATTTAAAGGATATTCACGCACGCACGCACGCACGCACACTCACACACATTATTATTCATTCCAAACATGACTGACACGTAGAAAATCAATAGACCTTTTTAAAAATAATAAAAAAAAGTAACTGACAATTGCGGTTTTCGATAAAAACTTTGAATGGATTTTTATCATTATAATGTAATTAAACTTTCAGAATTGTTGACTTTTTAAAACTTTTCTAGCATATTTTGATATTATAGCTTAATTAAATTTCAAGAATAATATCCTCATTCTCTTTTGAGTTTCGTCTTATCCATCGAATGCAAAAAGTAAATAAAATTCTTCTGATTAATATATATATTTTTAATTAATAGATTTTTTTACAGAAATTTTAATAGGGAAAAAAATCAAATTTTCAAATCTTTCTGTAATTTTCAAAATAGTAGAATCCATATCTTAATGAAATAAGCTAGATTTATGTCTTTTTCTATTTTTTAAAATAATTCAATATTCTTGGGAGTTTTTTTGTGGACAACTTAAAAATGTTTGCAGAAAATTGAATTGTTAGTGAATCATTCAAAATTCCCAAAAAATAAAAAAAACAACGCAAGGAAATTATTTTCAGCCAATATTACATTGAAATGGAATTTTGATTGACAAAACTAAAAGGACTAAGAATTATTTTTGAATTATGTATTGAGTATGCAGAGGCTTCCTGTGAATGTTTTCTTTTTGCTAATAGTTTCTTTTTAGTATTTTTAAAGGGATTAATTTCTTCATATATTTTCAAAGAAAACAACCATTTTAAATTATAGAAGGTGCGTTTTTTAAATTGATTTCGGAAGCTCTATGCTTTTGAACATTAATATTTGATAGATATTTTTATATCTATTTTTTTAAAAAATGATTTTGGAAGACTATAGGCATTTTAGAAAGGATTTTCGTGACGAATTTGATTAAATTAAGAGCAAAATCAAGTATACAATTTTAGGAAACTGTATTTAAATATAAATATTCTTTATAGTCATCACATTTAGTTCATTGTTTATTGGAACAATATTACTACATGAATCATCCTCTGTATCTCCTTTTTTACACATCTGTTCGAATATGTGCAAATATGTTGCATTTCTTGAACAAATAAATGAAAGCATTTGAATTACATGATTCTAATCACAAGACAACTCAATTTTTGTTAATCAACATAAAAAGAAAAAAAAAATGTTATTTCTTTTCAAATAATAGTATTATTAATATTTTCTATAGGGCTAACTCCATGTACTATTAAAATGTCTTTTGTATTCTATTTTTGAAATAACTTTCCTAGGAATTATTTTCAAAAAAAAAAAAAAAAATTGAATTGGAATACTTTTAAGTATTTGTTGTCAAAGCCGGCACTTCGGCATTCATCCTGTTAAATTTTTGTCCTCCTCTTTCAAACTTATTATTACGAATTTTTGATTTCGAAATCTGTTTACACTATTTATTTAACATTTGCAGTTTCATTCAATATCGAACAATGATACAATGACACTGATAAATTCTAAATATTTTAAGATTCCAATTAGGAATTAATCCAATTAAATTTTTCATTTGAATATACCTTTTATCAAAATAAAGTTGTGTTACAACAAACAATTTTATTAGTTTCGTTTAACTCTTTGAATTGTTTACAATATATATTCTCATCTGACTTTTATGTAACATGAGTTTTTTTTCAAACTTACTTGTCTCTTTTTTGAGTTATAGTACACTGATATATATATATATATATATATATATATATATATATATATATATATA
>BMAV01008375.1:15772-29172 GCA_019973955.1 Trichonephila inaurata madagascariensis | reverse complement strand
ATATATATATATATATATATATATATATATATATATATATATATATATAGCCACACAAAATGCAACACTAAGAAGGACCAGAGATATCACAGCGAAATTTATTTGACAGATAACACATGTCATACAAAAATCAAATCATTAAAATAAAAGCCTCTTGTAAGGTGTGGATAGTGACAAAATCAGTAGTTAGTGTAGTCGCCATTGTTGGTTACAATCGCTGCCACATGAAATGTCTCGGCATAGAACCAAAGAGGTTTTGGATGCAGTGGCGTAATGGAGAACCTTTGGCCCTCCCTCCCCTGGAAAGTTAGGTTTTGGGCCCCTAATTTGGATTTTACAAAGAGTAGGTACTTGGCGGCAGACAGGCTTTGGGCCCCCTAGAACCCTGGGCCACCCACAATGTGGGGTAGTGGGGATTGACGTTACGTCACGATTTGAATGCATCCTTGGGGTACAGCAGTCCATGCAGCTTCCACATATTCTCAAAGTTGATCTGGCGTAACAGCGGGTGGTGTATACCGGATTAATTGTTATTCGAGAATGGATCACACGTTGCCGACTGGTGATAAATCGGGAGAACAATATTGCGAAGGAAGCAATTTAATTTGATGATTTAAGGTATTCGACAACCCTAAAATCATGATTTTTTTTCAAAAATTCGCAAATTTTTTTATTTTATTTTATAGGCCATCTTTTTAGCTTAATAACAATACCAAATTTTTTATTTTCTCTCCAATAGAACAAAAACTACAAGCGTTTTAGTAAAAGCAGATGCCATAACTTTACACAAGATGTCAAACTTTAAAATGCGTTTTACTCGAAATGTGTTTTTTTCGAAAAGCTCAAACGGCGACAGCGATTGCTCAAAAAGTTTTGAAAATAATTGCCTGAAATTTTTTGCTTATGTTCTGCATAACAGTAGAAGTATTTTGATCTTCAGATTAATCAATCACTGTTTTATTTCAAAATTTGCAGTCCTTCATGGGAATATAGTCAATGTTTTTTTAAACAATTTCATACAATCACTAAGATAAAGTGCTCTAGTTTTTGTAAACATTAAAATATCTCTTATCCTGAAGGTCACTTCGAACAGAAACAACAAAGTAACACATCAAAATTAAAAAATTGAGAATTTGTTCATAAAATCTTTGTACAGAGCGGGCCCCGTTTATGTAATTTTTACTAGTTTTTCCCATTTTACTTATAATAGATTTTTTTTCTTTTACAAATTTTGGAATTTTTTTCCTTAAAATATACTAAATAAATATAAAAATCACAAAAAAATCCCCGTACCTCTATTTTTTCAAAAAAAAAGTTGTCGCAAGTAGTCGGATACCTTAAGAAGAACTTTTGAACATTGCGTGCCCCGTGTGGTCGCTCATTATCCTGTTGGAATATGACTAATGGAAAGCACTGAACGTATGGGAGGATCAAGGTCTCCAATACATCAGAGATGTAGCGCTGGTTTCTCAGTGTACTGGCAATGCGTACTATAGAGGTGCGGCAGTGAAATCCAATGCCTCCACAAACCATGATACCGGGTGCAGGATCAGTGTGGCGATGCATGAGTTAGCAGCGTCTCAACACGTGTCTCCAGACTCGAATCCGTCCATCGTGATGTTGCAGACAGAAGCGGGATTCGTCATTTAACACAATGTCATTCCATTCTGTTGCCCAGATCCACCGTTCATCGCACCATTGATGGCGCAAACGTCTGTGGTCTCAGGCTAAGGGTAAATGAGGGAATGGACACCTTGCTTACATTCCACTCTGCTGCAAACGGCGTCAAATGGTACTAGCGGACACTGAATGATACGTAAAAGACTGAATCTGTTGTACTATGTTTCGTGATACAGCTGCGCAACCCGTCACTGCCATGCGCACAATCCGCCTGTCATAACGGTCAGTGGTGTGAGGAGGTGGGTGCAATCAGCCCGTCGGTTCACCAGAGGTCCACCACTTTGCATCCAGCGATGACTGATCCACATCACAGTTGTTTGGTTTCGTCCAACTCCTTGTTGAATTTCTTTTAAGGAAAATCCGCAATCCCTATAGAATTCTTCTTAGGGATTCTTCCTCGGTCGAATTAAGAAACTAGGTTAAAAGACGCTCGATGTCTTCCATAAGGCACAGATAAACAACTTAAGCAAAAAAAAAAAAAAATTGGCGTACTATAAATCGCCAATTTATTTCCCCCTTATATAGCGCTTGCGGATGGTGGCACTACGGTCCCCCGTGATGTGCGCCTGCGCTATAATGCCAATGATTTTCATATTTCATCTCCAACGCGTGATGTAAATTTCACATGGTTTGCATGCTTCCTTAAGGGTGCTGCATTTTGTGTGTCTGGCAGTGTATTTTGAAAATTACAATTCTTAGTTTTGAAAACTTTTTTTTAAGATTTTAAAAACATTAAATGTGTGAGAAGAAAACTTATTTTTATATTAGTTTTATCAATGTATCATAATGAATGTTGCTAGAAATTATTTTTAAATAGTTCTGAGTGATCTGAGTTCAAAACAATTCTATTTAGGTTTTGTTATGATAATGTTTGAATACTTTTAGATATACTTGAATATATGTCTTTGATACGTTATTTAGGAGAAGGGTTTTCATAGCTTATTAAATTGTATCGTGGAATGTTATAGAAACAAATCGAATACTTTGTAATGACTGAGTCTTAAGAGTTTTTTTTAATTCATATCAAACTATATTTTCTTTATTTGTTCAATTTTTCTATTGTTGAAATTTTTAAAACTATTTATCAACAAATTGGAAATTTTTATAAAATGATGAATACCTAGCTAAAAAGAACTTTACAACTGTTTGAATTAGAATGCATTGCTTAATTCCCATAAAAACATTTTGCATAAAGTAAAAAAAATTGCTAATGGTAGTTTAAATTACGTTAAAATACTTTTTTGAACATGAGCTTTTTTTCTGTTAAAAAGTTTTTTTTTGAGCGTTTGTACATTCAAATGGAAACGTATTTTGCCATTTTTTGGAATTAAAAAGTTACTGTCAATACTTCATTTATCTAGTTTTAAAACACAGCAATTAAATGCAATTATAAAAATTTATGCTATATTTTGATGCGTAATCAGTATATAGAAATCATGTTATAACACACCACCGCGTTTCTGTTTGAATGTGAGTTCTATCTTAATATTTAATGTAATAATAATAAAAAAAAACTGTTTAAAATTTTTCTACATGTTCATTTTTTTTACTCTACTTTTTTACTTTAGTACAAATAAAACATTATATAAAAAATCTACATATTCATAAATACTTATAAAATTTACGAATTAATTATTCCATTCGTAGGAGTATATTTTATAACCGAGCAAATTAATATATATATATACACATATATTGGAACATTTTCAGTTTGAAATGTGGATCGAAACTATTGACTGTTCTTCAATATTAATTCAAAATAATTTAAACTACAAATTCGAAGTTACATATATTTAACTAAACTAATTACTGTGATATATCATGAGAAAGACGTGTTTTGAAAAATATTTTTGGTAAAACCACGATAACCACCTATCAACCAAAATGATTATCCTTTCCAGATCTTTAACACAACGGAATATCAAAAGTCAAACTTTCCCTTATTTAAAATGAATCCAGTCTACACACCACTACGCTTAACATTAATATGAAAACTTGTTCCAAAGTATTGACTCATTCATAATTCTGAAGAAATAACATACTACCGATCTATAAAGTGTGAATAGAAAGATGAACTTATGTACAAGTAGTATTACATCTTAGGAAATTCAGAAATATCCCTTAGCTTTCATAATCTTCTTGCTGAGGTGGAACATCTGACATGTCCTTGTTATTTAGATATTCCTCAGTTGTCAACCGGAATAAAATAAGTTAAGAATGCAGCAGAGACGTTTATTATGGAGTAGAGAAAACATTATTCCGGCTTTGTTGTAATACAGAAGTAAAGTTCATTGGATATTTATGAGAACCTTACATGTCCTCCAGGTTTCTCATTTAAAAAGTTAAAGATTTTAAGATAGTTGTAATCCATTTAGAATAAACGCAGGAAATTCATACGTTTATCTTTGGGCGTCTTCAGGTTTTAAAATCTTATACGCCTAAAGTCTTATTTTTCAAATAATTTTATTTATCCTTTATTTTACAGTTTAATAAGTTACGCTTTCAAATACTTCAAATTCTTAATATTTTAATAATGAAGGAATTCTTCTTAATATATATATAGGGTTATAAGGTTTTCTTAGTTACCCCATTGCTAGATTCCTTATTTTGTTTGTACGCATAATTTGTGTTTTAAGTTAAACTTAGAACACGCGCGATGGTTTACACTTGAATGAAACCTCACAAGTATTACTTTAAAGTTTACATTTTGATTAAATTATTCTTAAACTCTACGCTCCCATAAAAGATAAATATTAGGTTTATGAAGATGAATTTGGTAGTTATTTGTTTTTTTAGTAAGTTATGTGACTTTAATACTCTAATATGAATTATGTTATGATTCTATTTACACCAAGTTATTGTGTTGTTTACTTATTGAATATAAATGTTTTGTGTGGTGCGTACATAAGTTTTATAACTTTTAATATTGCAGAATAATAATAGAAAACCCGCTGACAAAATATATATTTTTTGACTAATAAACTTTTTAACTCTTAGGATATCAAAATTAATTCATTTTCCGAAACCAATTTGTGTATTGCAGTTAACATATTAGATATTCTATATACAGTTTGGGTTAAATAAAAGGCTCTCAAGCTCGAACATTAAAATAAGAGACCCACATCAATCTTTTCGTAGGCATTGGGAAGATTACTTCCCGTCTACAAGATTTTGCAAAATACACCTGTGGGAAGCGCACAACCCGCTATAATATATTGGCATTGCTATCAAAACGATTGGAAGACTAATTCCTGCTTCAGTTTTGTGCTGCTGCATATTAGTACAGAGATTACGACATCTGTAAATCGAACAAAAAAAAAAGATGGTACTAAAGAAGTACCTTGACCTAAAGCTGTCGCTGTGTACAATGATGTCGTGGGTTGATCCCTTCAATCAAAGAAAAGATATATAGATACCAAATAAAAAGAAGATCTGTAAAAAGAAGGCATTGTACCTTTTATTTCCTTATTGATTTTGCATCATAAATTGTTTCATACTGTGGAAAATGAACAAAAGAAACAGAAATTTAGACCAGCTGTATGGTATTAGTTCATGATAATTGGTGGATATTCCTCAAGAAAAAGAAAAGAACGTCCTTCTAGTTTCCAAGCAAAGACGTGCGTAGTTCCGGATGATGTGCGCTTGGCTAGTGTGGGAAATCATATGTCTAAAATGGTTTCCAACTATAAACGATGTAGGAAATGTAGCAGAAAGGGACAAGAAAAGAGTACCCGCTACATGTGTGCAGAATTTGATGTCCCCTTGTGAATTGAAACTTGCTTTTCATCTTTTCATGGCAAATAATTACCGTTAAATTTGATGTTCTTTATGACGGTTGTGACATGGTCGATCTTCGTTGACCATGTCGTGGGGTTTCAGCATAAGTTAGAGGTGTGGGATTCTCGAAATGAGATGAGACATTTTAGAATTCTTAACATGACTTTTATTAAGAATTTAACTTAAATTACTTATATATCGAACAAACTTATATTAAGTGAGAATAAACCAAAACACGTAGTCTTAATTAACACAGATCGTGCAATTAGATCACTTATCAATATAATTATACTATATCCGCCTACTCTTAATCTCAATAATATATTCGCGTTCAGAATATAATCTTCCTACCTCGGTTTTTACGCAACGTCCAATCCACATCAGATATTTCTCTACGCTGACGTACAATGGTATGTACCTTGGATGAAGGGCTAGATTTTCGTGATTCTAGGTAAGCCGTCAATCAACACTTCTATCTTCTCTGAACTGAACTTTCTCTAAATTGCCATCGCGCTCACTAAAACTTCTGCCCTTTTAAAGGTTATCTTATTTGCATCTATCCTTCGTTTCACTTCTTGGATTTGGGTTGGAAAAGATTTGCCATTAATCGTGGCCGTCAAAGAACACAGAGGTTATGTTAGAGAAAGGACGCGTGAGACGTCACACGGTGAAAGGTTCAATGGGAAGTAATCTTCCCACCCTTAAAATTTAAATGTAAACATAAAATTAGGCAAAATAAAATATATTTCCTTATATGCTATTTTTTAATTGTTCATAAAACATAAGAAAACTGCGAGAAATTCAAAAGAGAAACAAATGGCCCACGAAAGGGTTAAGTACCGAGTGGTTATAATGAAAGTTACACTATTCAGATGCTCGTAGAACCTGTTCTGCATGTAGGATTTTGGTGAAACTTGGAGTATATGCTATATGGCCACGGGGAAAAGGTTCATGCAATAAAAAGAATTAATATAAATTTTAAACACCAGGTGGCATTTATCGAATATTCCTTATGCAAATCCGTAAAACCTCTATATAAACTTGCGGTCATAGCCAGAGAATCATTTGGTGTGCGTTTGTGATCGTTAATCCTGCCCTTACTAAAGAAAAAAAAAAAAGAGATCACGTTTTAGGTAAAACTGTTTTATCAGAACGGCAACAACCATTTAACTACTCTGCGTGAATATCGTCTTTTAAAGAATCTTCAAAAAGGCCCCATATCGAGGATTGGTTTGAGGAAGATGGTCATGAAATTTGAGGAGACGGGAGATTTGGGTGTGCTGCCTGGAAGAGGACGGAAACCGGTTGGGACTGAAAATATCGAAGAAGTTTCTAATGCTATGGTTGAAAGGACCTCCAGTTCCATCTATTCTTCAGCAAGTGGTCGATCACTGTCACGCGAGTTGGAGGTTCCATTGTCGGCAATGCGAACAATTCTGCGATACATTTTAAAACGGTATGCGTATAAGATCCACGTGATGCAAACGCTGAAATCTCAAGATCACAAAACACGCCTTGAATTTGCTTGCCAATTTCTGGCGAGAATTAGAAGTTGGTGATGCGTAATCTTGGAAAATTGTATAGTCAGATGAGGTACACTTTTATTTAGATGGAGTTGTGAATAATCAAAATTGCCGCATATGGGAGACTTCACCTCCTAATGTCCTGCATCAACAACCACTGCATTCTGATTACGCGACTGCTTGTTGTTGATTTACCACTGAGTTTATCCTCGGACCTTTTTTCCTTGAAACTCTCACTACACAAGGTCCTAAAAGATGCTCTTTCACAGTGAACTCCTTCAACAGCAGGTCTTTCCTCCTTTACAGGAACGACAATGTTTGAAAACCACTATCTTTATGCCAGATGAGCAACTCCTCACATTGGAACTATGTCAAAGAGCTGCTTAGTGCTAACTTTGGTGATAATCGTGTAACATACAACCATTTTCCGGATGCATGGTCTTCTCATTCACCCGACTTAAATCCCTGTGAATTCAGGTTGTGAGGATTTCTAAAAAACCGTGTTTATAGAGGAGGAATCAAGACTTTACCTGATTTGAAAGCTAGCATTAAATGCCATGTGGTTGAAATCTCTTGAGAGTTGCTTCGTGCTACCATTGAAAACACTATAATACGCTTTCAACACATTATTGATGTCAATGGAACACATATTGAGCATATTCTGTAATTAAATAAATTTTAACGTATAACATACTATTTTCTAACATATTATTTGTCCTTCTTTGGGCACCACATTTCCTCCTATTGGTCAAAATTTGAACTATTTTTTTATTGCAGAAACTTTTTTCCCATGGTCCATGTAACACATATTCCAAGTTTCAACAGAATCCGATAAGCAGAACGCGAGTTCTACAGGCCTCTAAATATATAGTGTAATTTTTACTATAACCACCCAGTATGTTTGAAATCCATAATCATATTCAAGAAAATCTCAATAAGAATGTTGTTAATCGGAATCTCAAATAATCAGAAGTAATATTAATAAAATCATATTTCTTCAGTATGTTGAAACTTTAAGCGTATCGGCGCTGCAATCGCTTGCTTATATCAACTTATGAATGTACTCGTTAGTTTTTTTGTCACTGTCTGTCTTTAAGTAATAAACGTATTCGTCCCACAACTCTCTGTGTCTGCCATTATTTCTGACAGGTAAGAGCTTTTATTTTTCCACTTGTAATAATTGAGAAAGAACATTTGAAATTTTAAACTAGAATATTTTCGAATTGGAACACAGTATAATCTTTTAAAATCAGAAGTTCCCATTTGTAATTTAATTTTATAGCTTTTATTTTAAAATTAAAATATTAATTTCAAAGGTGATTAAAAAGAAAGCCCACAATTTAGTAAAATTCTTAAGCACAAAAAAAATTTGATTTATTATTAAAATCATTGCTTTTAAATTGAGTGAATAAAAAATTTAAATGAAAAAATAATATCAATAAAATGTTACATAAAATTTAGTAATAAATAATTAAATCAGAACTTATGAAATTAGGGCTGTTTTCGGCTAATGTTAAAGAATAGGACCTAAATTTGAAATATTTTTTCAGATATAAAAGTACTCAAACATTAATATTATATCCTAGCTTCACTCTATCCTGTAGTGAATCCTTTATTTTATCATACTACTCATTTTTATTCAAGTTTCTTGTTACATTTTTTCTTTTATAAAATGTGTTTCGCACTTTTTCTCCTATACCGTAATGCTAAAGTAGCTATGTCTTTACATGTTAAAAGGAAAAACTAATTATTTATGAAATATTATGAAATTTAAAAAAAAACTATTTTATAAACAAATGCATGAGTTACAATGTCACAATTTTTTATAAAAATTGAGGCATTTTTTCTATTCGAAAATGTGTTCCGCTTTCAGCTCACGTTCTTGCGTTTATGGAGAAAACCGCCTTAATGTATCCGACTACGTTCGGAACCATGATGTTGCAAAAGCGTGTAAATGGAAAATATTCATGATATTTAGTGTTACTTAGATTAGAAAATGTATATAAAATGGTTTTAAGAATAGCATTACAATAAAAAATTATCTGACTACAATATTTTGACAAAAAATGAACATAGAATGACCCATTTTCAAAATATTCTCCTTTTGTCAAAAATGCTTCTATTATAATAATATTTTGCCTATATATAGCTCAGACCTCTGTACAGAGACTCAACTAAAATTTTTGGAATATATAACTTAGAAGTGGGTTTATCCATGTTTTACGACAACAGAGGGGAGAAATTTTAAGAAAAAAGCTCCGATAATTATTTCAATGGGCGGTAACTCTGAAAATAATGAGACTTTTTCAAAAAATCATAGTTGAGCCTCTGTACAGATGTCTGAGCAAAATACAGGCAAAATATTATTATGATAGAAGCATTTTTCACAAAAAGAGAACATTTTGAAAAAAAGGTTATTCAAAGTTAATTTTTTGCCGAAATATTGTGTTTAAATAATTTTTTTGTCAAAATGTGCTTAAAACAATTTCATACATGTACTATAATCTAAGTGACACTAAATATCATGAAAATTATCCATTTATGCTCTTTTTTAAAATCACGGTTCCAAACGTAGCCGGATACCTTAATGAAATCACAGAAAAATAATATTCTAAGTATTATAAAACATTGATGAAAAAAAAAAAGCATTATTTATACCTGAGCATAACAGAAGTTTAAACAATATCTCTGCGGTAGGAATGATGAATTCAGAAATAGTTGTGCAGCACGCAATATATGTATTGAATCATGTAATCAAGTCTACAAATATGACTTACATCAATCGTTACAACGACGCCAGATTGTTTTATCTATTGGGCGATATTCAAACGCTTAAGTTATTTTTTTAACCCTTTGAAAAATAAACTCTGGTTTTCATCAGTTCGTTATAGCAGTGATAGAGTTATTATTTGGATGTTAAACTTTTTTTTCACCTTTGCTTATGGGCAATTGTGTTTTTTTTCTCTGATAAATTGTGTGTTCATTGGGCTTGTTTTGATTTTCATGTTGTTTCTGGTGCTTAGACAGACATGGTTAATATTACTTCGATGTGGTACGTTATCTAAATGCAGCCATGAAACTAATTTGGAAAGTTGAGGAAATTTTAACAAAACTTTTAAGAAATGATTGAGTGATTTAATTTCCCATTTCCCTGAAATAATTGTACATATTTATTATAAAAAGATAAAAGTTTCACTAAAATGAAGCCATAAAAATGGGGAAAAAAATTCTTCAGAACAGCGATACTCTACCTGTAGCCCGTGGGCCACATGCGGCCCATCGAGTCTTTTTAAATGGCCCGATTAAGGCTCATTCCTCTGAGAAATTTACTTATTTAAGAACATTGTATTAAAAATTTAGTGGGAAATTCTTTGTCAAGAAATCAAATATATCAATTTTGTTTTTTGCTGTCGGTGTCGTACGGGTACAAATTGGTGTTTTTTTTCTATTTGGAACAATTACGGTTAGTGATAAAAGACAACAGTGAAGTAGCGACAATTTTATGGGTGGAACTAATTTTTAACTATCTTTTATATGCTGCGAGCGAAAGATATTCGAAGAAAATATATCATTTCAAGACCATTGGGAGGTTGACTATTTTGTAGTGAAAAACAAACATGGATCATTAATTATTTGATTTGTCACGAAAGTGATGTATTTAAAAAGTACCAATAAACAGGAATCATTCAATGATACTTTTCCTCGAAGATGTCTTTCAAAAGGTGATAAATAGGTTTTCTTGAATAATCTTTGCAACAGCAACAAAGGTTTTTCTCAGCAATAATATCACAGCAGTAACAAAGACATCCTATGAAGTTTGTTATATTATTGGTAATTATATGAAACCGTTTACTGATGCAGAAATTGTGAAGGAGTGTTTCTTAAATGCTTTTAATTCAGTGTTAGTGACAAAAATAAAAAATAAAAATATAAAAAATAATAATTAGAAAAAGCAAAGCAGGAATTTTATAATATTTTGATCAATTTTCCACATTTTTAATTTCCAATGTTAACTTGGTCTAAAGCTCCCCCTCCCCCATTTATACTCGTGTTGCAATCCGCGTGAAATAGCTGACATATGTATGCGGTCCAGCAAAAGAAAAGGTTGAGTTCCCTTGCTTTAGAAGGTTTAGAGTTCAGATGATTTCCTGATTGAAAAAGATATTTCTAAACACTTCATTTTAAGGGCTACAATTTTTTTACTCGAAGATAAAGTTTTAAATGTAGTATGTTTATAAATACGATAAAACTTCTTGGAATTAATGTTCGGAAAAAGTTAATTTCATTCATCAAATTATACTCAAAAAAGTCTTTTCGATAGAACATACAACTAGCGTTATTAACTGTCACTTCAAAGCAAAAGAATGAATAATGAAAATTCAGACTTGAACAATAATTTTAATTGAAAACACAATATATTTAAATCAGAGAATTTAAAATGTGATATTTAAAATTCTTCCAATTCGATTTTTGAAAAAAAAAAGCATTTTTATTAATGTGTGTGTGAATGGTTTTAATAATTTCTTTTAAATGTTAAAATTCCTAACTTTTATCTTATTTTGTTTCCTTCAGGGCAATCTGGATTTATAATTAGCTTCTCGATTGATCTGAAACTGAAGTAATTCACAACACTATTCCATAAAAATTTATTATTGCAAATGCACTGTTACATGAAAGTGATAATTATATTTGCTTAATTTTCAATGCCATCTAACTGCCTGAAAAGGAAATATTACACAATTAGAGTCGGTACGACAACAATAAATAATAACTGAAGTGAAAGAATTTCTTTTTGTTTTATTCGGTATTGCACTAAATCAACTTAGGACTAATTAAATTAAGAGAAAACGTAATTACCATTTTTTTATGAATCCTTTGTTTTCATTAATTAATATAACAATCACTTCAGCGTTTTCTCACCTTTATTTCTTTCAGTAAATATTCGCCTAGAGTCGCTTAATTACTAATCATATGTTTAATAACTTTCTGCTTTAATCGGAAAAATAACAAAGTGTATCATTCTTATTAATAAAGCTTTACGTATAGTTGTATTAAGTGATTAATATGTTGCGCGCCATAATTATTATTAAATGGTCAAAATATAATAGTTATTTAATCTGAGAGTACTTAATACTTATTGTTTCCAAAGACAAATAGTGTTCGAATTGGTTTGATCTTGCTGTACCACAAGAGACTTCTAAGTCTTTAGTCAATAGACTGCTATAGGAAAAAGAAGAGACAATTAACTTAAGGTATCCGACTACGTTCGGGGAACCGTGATTTTAAAAAAGCGCAGAAATGGATAATTTTCATGATATTTAGTGTCGCTTAGATTAGAATACATATATAAAATTGTTGAAAGGAAATTTTGACAAAAAAAATTATTTAAATACAATATTTCGGCAAAAAATTAACTTAGAATAATTTTTTTCTCCAAATTTTCTCCTTTTGTGAAAAATGCTTCTATTAAAATAATATTTTGCCTATATATAGCTCAAACCTCTGTACAGAGGCTCAAGTAGAATTTTTGAAATATATCACTTAGAAGTGGGTTTATCCATATTTTTCGACAACAGAGGGGAGCAATTTTAAGAAAAAAACTCCAATAATTATTTAAATGGGGGTAACTCTGAAAATAATGTGAATTTTCAAAAATTCTAGTTGAGCCTCTGTAGAGAGGTCTGAGCTATATACAGGGAAAATATTATTACAATAGAAGCATTTTTCACAAAAGGAGAACATTTAGAAAAAAAGATTATTCTAAGTTAATTTTTTGCCAAAATATTGTATTTAAATAATTTTTTTTGTCAAAATGTCCTTAAAACCCTTTTATACATGTAGTCTAATCTAAGTGACACTAAATATCATGACAATTATCCATTTATGTGCTTTTTTAAAATTACGGTTCAGAACGTAGTCGGATACCTTAAGATTCTTCGTAAGGGAAAGATAAAGAAGGACCATAGAGGGATTGAAGTTATAAACAAGATCAAAATTCTGTCCAAAATTATCGTTCATCATCTGCAATGGATACCATCTCATGTGAACCTAAAATATAATTATAGTACAGATAAATTGGCTAAGCTATCTCTTAGATAAATAAAGATTCTTCGACCAGCTTCAAATAATACTCAAAAAGAAAGGCATCTATATTGATATTACTTGGAGGCAACTACCAGTGTACAAATGGATGGTAGTGAAAGTCCCGACACTGTTATAAAATTTGAAGGGAACACAGAAAAAACAAAACTGCTTTGGCACGTTTAACTTTTGACCATTTAAGGTCCATTAGATTTTCACGGGGTTTTAAAATTTCATGGCTAGTACAAATTGCAATATGCGTGAAGCCACGCTTCACTATCTGCTGTATTTTGACTGGAGTGAGAAGCAAAGGGTTACATCAGACCCGAAATGATTACA
>BMAV01008374.1:0-12157 GCA_019973955.1 Trichonephila inaurata madagascariensis | reverse complement strand
GAAATTTTAAGAAAAAAACGCCGATAATTATTTCAAATGGTTGTAACTCTGAAAAAAAGTAAATTTTTTTCAAAATTATAGTTGACCTCTGTTCAGAGATCTGAGCTATATAGGCAAAATATTATTATAATAGAAGCTTTTTTAAAAAAAGGAGAACATTTTAAACAGGTTATTTTAAGTTAATTTTTGCCCGAAATATTGTATTTAAAAAATTTTTCTTCCCAAAAATGTCCTTAAAAAAATTTTATACTTGTACTAATCTGGACACTAAATATCATAAAAAATTACCATTTTTGCGCCTTTTAAATACGGTTCCATAAAAAGTCGGATACCTTAAATTAGTAAGGAAAAATATCGTTAAAATAGACATAAGTTTTAAAAAATTAAATCAATTATCGATTTAAAAAGTCTCATAAGTTTCGTTGCGATATCTTTACGTGTTTTTGTTTTCATAGAAATTTATTTTATCTGATTTTAATATTGATTAATTATTAAGAGACATATTTTGATTCACAAATGTTCTAATCGAACACAAGTACGATATGATCTAATAAATTTATAAACTCCATTACTATTAAATACTTAGTAATATACATAGGAAATATAATCCTTCTAGTAAATTAAATCTACAACTACATTATAAATATAATTAATGATCATTATACTTAAAAAATTTAAATCATAGAAAAAACACGCATGAATGATTTAATTTTTAAAAAATAATGAAAGTTACCTAATTCTTAGTTACGAATAACAAAAAATATAAATGATATAATTTAAAAATTAAATTGCATTGTGTAATATATATCATTTCGAACAAGAAATATTTATATAATCCTTAAACTATGTCAGTAATTTTCAAACGGATTATTTTTTGCTTCGAAAGGAAAATCAGATATCGAATTCTTAATCTTGGTGAAAGATTTCTTACGAATCTGAAAAGAATTCTGTAAATCTTTCTCTGAAATTCTTCGATTGACACAGATTTCGAATTTTCACTTGCGATGAAAACTTCTACGATATCAGGATTATTTACCTAGGATAAAAAAAATGTCTTGGCACTCTTGCTTTCGGCTTGCTAAACAGAGCGTCTCTAATCACTCTACGTAATGAAGTAGAATGCGAGTCGGTACCTTGCTCCTCTCGCTGCCATCTCGGCCTTCTTAACACCGCTGATCTCCGGTCTCAGCAAATAGGGCGTTGCATCGTCGCTACGGTACATCCATCCATATTCCATCTCATCCCAACAAGTTTTTCGAACGCATAACAAATATTTTCTTTCAAGATTGTCTCAAAGGCTAAAATGAGTCTATAATAACATAGCGTTTGGACTCATGGGAAAGATTAACTCATGTTTTTTTTTATTATTATTAATTCTCATGATACATATAAATGTATAAGTATAAAATTTATTTCCATGTAGAAACACACATATCATTCATGCATATATGTATGTATGTAAATCTAGATGTTAAATAAATTATATATATATATATATATAACATGATTTTAGAGTCAGAAACAGACTTAGTTTTTAAAATAAAGGGCTTTATTTGATCAAAGTTAGACATCATCTGACGCAAAGGCAGAGAGAAAAAAGAACGCCACCAGAAAATCTTAATGGGTTACACTTAAAACGATCGCGGCGTTGCAGGTCTCTTGAAAGTTAATGCTGACGTATAGGTTTTAAATATAACGATCTGGAATTAGACATTTTTTGGCTTTTCCCTATGTTTGGAAGAAATAAATGGGTGGTTAATTTGATACTTGAAAAGGTGAGGAGAAAATATAAAGTGATTCTCTGGATAGAAATTTAATTTTAATCAAAATTTCAACATATATATAACATTCAAACAATTTAAATCAAAAAATTTTCGAATTTTTTAAAAGTTCCCAGATTGCACTGCAATGATCACAGAATATTTTTGTGACCTTGATCTGATAAGTAAGTAGGGCAGGAAACTAATAAGTTGTTTATTAAGCCATCATCACTGAATACAGCATATATTTACATTTGAATAGAATTTTTTCTGTCAGATTTATAAATGTCGTATTATGAAAAGCATGCAAACACTTTTTTTTGTTTCGGAAATCACTTTCTGAGACTTTTCAAATGTTAATTACATTGTATTCCAACAATTTGAAGTTCCAACCTTTCCATATCGTTAACAGGAACCACATGCATTACGGTATAGAATTCACATAGATAGAAATAGAAAAACAGAAGAGAGAGAGAGAAAGAAAATGAAAAAACAGAGAAAGAGACAAAAGGAAGAGAGAAAAAAGAACAGAATGAGAAAGGGAGAGTGAAAAGAATAGATAGAGAAAAAGGAGATAGAGATAGAGCAGAGAGAGGTAAGTGTGTGTGTGAGAGAGAGAGAAAGAAGAGTTAGAGAAAGAAGAGTGATAGAAAAAAGAGAAAGATAGATAGAGAGAAAAGGAGAAATAGAACAGAGAAAGAAAAGTGTGAGAGAGAAAGAGAAAAACAAGGAAAAGAGAAGAAAGAAGGCGCAAAGTGAGGGCGAAAAAGAAAAGAAGACAAAATAAAGTAGAGAGAAATCGATTGTATTAGCAATTCTATCTGTTATGTTATTTCGATTCAGCGTTTTATTTATTTGAAATGAAACATTTATAATCTTTTATTTTTGGGACTTGTTTATGTTTCCTTTTACATTTCTGAATATCAATGAAGAAAAATGCTGCTATCTCGACTGTTCCCAAATACGAAGACCATAGTTAGTATTTTTACCTCCACAGCGATAAGCATCCTACTTTTCGACAGCACATGCAAGTTGACTCGCTGGAGCGTGTTATTAGATTTAATTAAATCTCCCTTCTTCACTTTTTTATGAATCATAAAATGTGGTCCCGATTTTTACTTCTGATTTATGCACGAGGAAAAATATGAGTCGGGAATCGTAAACTAAGAAGCACTCACGAAAAGTAAGTAAGTGCTCTTAATTCGTTTTCGTTTCAACAACGCTGTCCCTCATGCCATTGTGTCGTAAAAGTTAAAACTTTTTTACGAGTATTTCTAAGTACATAAGGGTGTATGTTTTTGTGTGTAATCATCCCATATCACGCTTGAAATCCAATGAAAAAAAAATCGAAATAATCTTTTATTAAAAAGGAAGGAGAAACGAAAGAGAAAATTGCTTTTCTTCTTTTCCTTCTCTTTGAAACGTGGTCATCAGTTCAATGGAATGTGAAAATACTCGTTAATTTTTTTTACGAGATATTTCTTTAATCTATATTCTGACTTACTTATTGTTGCATCTTTTCAATATGGTAGCTTTTTTTATAAATGTGTAGCATGTTTGGTGTTTTACAAATGATTGTCGTGACTTTTCTTACCTTTGATAGACTCTGTTAAAAATCCTGGGTTATTCATAATTCGCTCCAAGATTTCGAAACGCTATAGTAAGAGAACGAAGACAAATGCAGCAAAAAAAGAACATCGAAAGCCTACAAAAATAATTCAAGTTTCATGTACATATTTTACAGATATTCGATGTGTGAAACCTGGGTTGAGTGAGTGAGTGAGTGAATATTAACGTCGCATTGTTCATCTACACGAGGGCTTTTGGCGACGGACCACGTCATTTTGAACCATGGTCAAGAGACATGGACGACACCGAGCTGGCACCCCTCTCTAACACACCCCACCAACGGGAGGACGTTTGAGCTCTCGACAGATTGAACGTGCATCGCTTCCCTACACGGCGGGTCTTTAGTGGTACTGGGCTCGAACTCGTGACAAGACCAGCCACGATTTGATACCTTGACCACTCGGATACCGCGGTCGTAAAACTTGGATTACACGGCATACATCTATTCTATAGTCCGCCCCCAACTCTACTCAATAGGGTTTGCCATCAATGTTTTGGTAACAATTTATTTTTTTTCATGGGGTTTCCCAGCTACATAAACGCAAAAAGGGAGTAAATATTTGGTCTTATGTATGACCATGTTTTCTGATAATACAGATTATACGGAAAGAATAGCACGTGCTATCAATAACGTTGATATTACCATGTGAAATATACTAAAGGCAAAAACTCTGAGCTATCGCATTGATGCATGCAGTCTAATCAAGGTTTCACTCACACAGAACTATAACGTACACCCCTGCAACACCCGCATCGTGGAGGAGGAAGTAGGGTTCTAGGGGGCCCAGAGCCTATGTTATAATATGGTGTTGCAGTCTTTTCTATTATCCAGCTTGTGATACCTCCCCCCTTCCTCCCTGGGGATACCATCTCTTCATCTACATGATCTAGATTTGTGGGAGGTAAGAATTGAGCACCCAAGTTAACCATACTAAATCCAATTTATCATTATCCAAATATATTGAACAAAGAAAGTCTTAAAATAGAAAGGCAATCAGGAGTGACATAATGTCTTCCTAAATTCTATGTAAATAAGCGCATGGAATCCTAACCACTTATCTTTAAGAAAAGTTATCCTATGAATCTTAATCTCCCTTAATTTCTTTAACTCCCTAAAGCCCGTTCTTTAATTACCCCTTCTGAATTTCCCTTTACCATCACCCTCACCCCCCTTAAAAGCACCCCAAACCCTTTCCCTTTTTCCCCTCCCCAATTAAAAACCTTTTCATATATTTTCATTAACAACCCCTGAATATCACGGTTTTTTTTTGCCGAATTGGCTGTGAAATAACTCAATCCCTGGCCCCCAAAAGTTTCCCCAAGAGGATTAGTATGAAAACACGATAAAGCCCCGTCACAAGCTTGAGGCCCCAAACATGCAGGGGGCGCTAATATTCTTCCTTAGGCCATTGCACAGAACATCTGTAAATATTTTTTGGGGGAAATTTTGGTTTTCTTTATATTATTTCAAATATTTTCCTTTTGTTGTTTTTTTACTAAAAAATCAATTCAAGTGGACGTGTACCGGTTTCCCACGCCACTAATCCGGATTTCGAATCTCCCCAGAAAAAGGTCGATCACCCTTTCACCCCTTCAATGGGGCGATAAATGAGCCGCTTTTGGGGAACTAAAACCCCAGGGTTTTTCCACCCGGCCCAAACCCCCGGCCCGAAACATCAAAATTTGCCCCCCCGGGCCTAGGGTCATGAAAACGAGATAGGCAAAGTAGGTTTTGCCCCTTTCAGGGGCTGTTGTGCTACTAAAGTTCAGTTCAGCTAAAGTTTTACTATAGCGTTTTGAAATTTTGGGAAGGAATTATGAAAAATCCTTTTTTTTCTTAAATTTTTGTTTGCTTATTTTTTTTGTACATCGGGCACAAAACAATTACGCATGTATTTTTTAATAAAATTTTTTTGTATTAAATTTAAATTTTAGATCACAATATTTGTAGTATATTACGCTGTGTTTTTTTATAATAAACCCGATAACTTTTTTTTAAAAAAATTAAAGATTTGGTTCCAGATCTATAAAAACCTTTTAAAAAGATTTTTTAATATTTTTTTTAAAGATGCATCACACACACACACAAACCAGTTTTTTTTCGAGCTGATTTTCCTTCTCAAACCTACTTTCTATGTGGCAAAAATTATTTTTTAAATTTTTATTTAGCCCCAACACTCTGAAATTTTTTTCTTTTAAAAATATTTTTAAATATCTTAGTGTATTTATTTAGTGTCCTTTTTACCTTAAATTTTCTATTACTGCTAAAATATTTTTCGTCTAAAATCCAAAAAAATATTTTTTTTACATTTACAATCTTTTCTTTTTTACATCATATTTATTTCATATATTTCATGTGGCTTTTAAAAGAAGTTTGGATTTAAAACAAATGTAATTTTTAATTTTAAATTTTTTTCAATATCTGTCCCCACATAAGATCCCATATTTTGGGGAAATTTTCAATTTGATTTGGTAGTCTTATCTACAGAAATATCAGTTATAGAAAATTTTTTTTATACTTTTTATCCCTTTTAACAAACACTTAATTTAAATCGAATAAGATATCGAACCCTTTTCATGAATGATAAAAAGGGGTTAAGCAAATAAATTGAAATTGTTCAGAATTTGTATCTATCTTGATAACTAATAATAATAAATCAATCACTTATCAAAATTTTTAAAAAAATTTTCCTTTCCCTTTTAAGAAATTCAAAATTTTTTTAAAATTCCTAGTTTAGGGAATTTTTGGGGCTTCCCCTTTTTTAAAAATTTTTAAAAAAATCCGTTTAATCTTTTCTTCGTCGACCTTTTTTTTCGTAAAAAATTTTTTTAATAAAAAATGAATTTTTACATTTAGGGTTTTTGAAAAAAATAAAATTTCACAAAATTAAAAAAAATCAAAAATTAACTTTTTTTTGAATTAAATCATTTCCTTTTCCCCGATTGTCCCTTTTACATTTCCAAAATTCAAGCCCTTTTTGGATATTTTTGAGCATCAGACTGTTGTGATAATGTCAATCTAGTTTGGAAAAAACTGATTCCCCTTTTTTAAATTTAAATTTTTTTATGCTCCATTTATTTATTTTTTAATTTTTAAACGATTTTCTGATAACAATAAAAAATTTTATTCCATTCTAAAATTTGTAAGTTTTTGAAAATCTAACGCTTCAGCCCCTTTTATATACATATATAAAATAAAAATTTTAAATTTAAATTTTTTTTCCCTAATTTTGGGAGGGGGATTCTTTTCCCCAAAATGTTTCAAAAAATTGTTATTGTTTTTACATTTTAAAAAAATATCCTTTGGAAAATTTTTTTTTCATCTGGCATCATGACAAATATTTTGTTACAAGTATAACAGTTAACAAATTTATCAATCGGGTAATAGCTATTACAGCATGTTATTTTTCTTTAGAATGAATAAATTTTTTCGGGGAAAGGTTTGAAAACCCCCCGGGTAAACATACATGTGCACACACAGAAAAATTTTATATATATACTAGTGGTTCCGACAACGTTATCCCCGTACCTTAAAACCGAAAAAATTTCAAACTTTTTTTGAAGTTGTAACCATCTGGGCCATTTTTGGGGGAAATTTTTATAAAAAAAATTATTACAATCCCCCTTTACATCATCCCTTTCGGATTACCCCAATTCGACCTTTTTGGTTGAGTGTGAATATGTGTTTATTTTGAATAAATTTTAATATAGAAGCTTTTTTCGAAAAGAAATTTAAACTTGTTTTGATTAGGAAAAAGATAAAACTCAAAATATTTTCATAACAGGTATATTTTTTTAAAGCATGAAAAAAAAATTTATAGTAATCCATTGAATGCCCAAAGTTTTTTTGGGTTTAAACCCTTTAGGGGTTTTAAAAAAACGAATGCGACGGGTTTGCCAAACCACGGACATAAAAATATAATTGGCCCTCAAAACAAGGGTTTTTAAAATTTTAAGCCACAAATTGTAATTTTTTTATTAAATTAAATTTAAAAAAGCCAAACGAACTGAAAATTAAAAATTTGAATGGGTAGGTGAGTTTGAAAAGAATCATTGGGACTGGGAGAAAACAATTTCAACTTGAAAGTTTTCCACCAAAAAGGGGCCCCGAAAAGCCCCCATTTTTTTGGAAAATCGCGTGGTTTTTCATAATTCCCGGCGCATTTTTTTAAATTAATTGGGATATCGGACCGAATTGTGAATTAAACCCTTTCGAATTTCCCCTTTAACCCACACAAAAAAGTCATCCAAACCGGTCCAAAAAGTTTTGGGTTCAGTGACATAAAACGCAAAAAAATTTATATATAAAATATATACCGTATCGCGGCGGGAAAAGAGTAATCTTTTTTTGATTCTTGGGAATTTTTTTTCTGATTTTTATAGAAAAAATAGATTTTTCAATTTTAAAATGGGAAAAAATCGGGAAAATTTTCCCCCCCCTTTTTTTTTTTTTCCCCTTTCCATGTATTTTTCAGAATAAAAGTACACAGGGGAAAAACCAAAAAAGGTTTTTAAGGTTTTTAAAAATCTTTTTTCCAAAATTTGGGTATAGGACTGAATTTAAATCTAAACCATTCTCGAATCCCCCAAACCCACACAAAAAATTTATCAAAAAACCCCCCCAGCCGTTTTGGGGTTTAATCACATACAAACGGGACAGAAGATTTTTTTGTATAAAAATGAATAATGTATCAAAAAATGATTTAAATTTTTTTGCATTTATAGGTTATTCCAACTTTCACATGCCTCTTATATATTTACAAAAAAAAAAAAAAAACTTTTATAAAGTGTAAGTACTTTTCTTGTATTTCAAGTATTTCTAATCATATAATTGCAGTTGACTTTCCATGTTTCTATATAGAGGTTCAACTTTAAAAAAAACAATGACGAATCATATATGCGTAAAAATATGATTATTTTTAAAAAAGGTAAGGTATTTAAAATGTTGAAAATTACTCATCTATATACTATTTTTCTTATAAAACAGACATTTATGTGTAAATTCTGGGTTGCAATTACGAGATTAAAAAAGGGGAAAATCTTTTACATCTGGGAAAAAAATTTTGATTTTCCCCCGAAAATATTATTGGGTGTGTTGTTTGACATTTCCAAAATTTCCCTTTTTTTGATAGGAAAAAAATTTTATCTATATAAATGAAAAAAAAAGTTTCTGAGAGGGGTTTTTGGATGCGGAAGATGATTACCAGAAGCATGATTCCCTTTTGAAATGAATAAAATGCCTTTGACCAATACAGAAAATTTTATATATTTGTGTTTTTTTTTTTATCTTTAAACTGAACTCAGAGGTGGGGAAAAAACCCAGCGGCCGGTCTACTTTTTTCCCATCTCAGTTTTTTTAATCTTAGGCGCTGGGAAAATGTGCGATTTTTTCGGTCAAGGGATCATTTTGGCGGAAACCCTCAGTGTTTTTAGTTCCCGCCGGGGGACTCATTTATCGATTTATGGAAAAGGGGTTAAAGGCCGAGTCGGCCTTGTCCGCCCGGGGTTTGAGCCCAGACCCAAAGCGGGGAAGCACGATACACTACCACTCCCTTTTTTTCATCCCTTTTTTGAATTTATAAAAATATTTAAAATTCTAAAAAAAGATATTTATTTCTTAATCTATAAGGGAAAAATTTTTTTTAAAATTTGTTCATTTAAAAAAAGTCACTTACGAAACAAATGTGTTAAAGTACCCTTTTGTCTACGACACAGGCGCCATCTACATTCATCCTCCATACGATTCTCCTTCGTCCCCAACCCCCTTCCATCCCGGGGGGTTTTGCAAAAGAAGGTCCTTTGGGAAGGGGGCCCCAACCCCCTTTTTTCACCAGTCCCCCTTTGCGGCAGACTGGCTCCACTGCAACCGGCGGCAACAAAAGGGCCGTTCTTTTCCCCTACTGCTGGCTGTCCGGGGGCTCTCTGGGGGCCCCCTGGGACCCTTTTTCCCCCGCCGCGTTTTCGAAATGAGCCGCAAAGCAAACAAGTAGCAACCCCTACAACACAGAGGAGTTTCGGACCTGTCAAGAACGATCCATGTGAGTGTTTTTTTTCATTCATTTGTTTTAATATGGAAAGGTTTACAAAAATGAGCTAAGACGGCAGCAATTTTAATGGGGATGTTTTGCATATCACAACAATTGCAAAACTATTATACGCCTTCTTTCGAGTAAAAAAAAAAACCCTTTCAAAAGTTTAATATTTTTCACAACAGAAATTATTTCCTTTCTAGTAATTTGGGGGATATTAAATATTTTTCAATTATGAGAATATATTTTATAGAATTTTATAACTTTTTTTTCACAGAGAGATATTTATCCTTCTATGATATATTAATATTCCCTGCGAGTTTCATTTCTATTTCATTTAATAGAATTTAAATTTAAGGGGAAAAAAATCCTTTAAATCCCGAAATTTTTAAATTTCCCCCAGCATGGGTTTCCCAAAAATTTTTTTTTCCCTTTTAATTTAAATTTTTCGGTAAAATTTTTTTGTCCTCAGGAAAAAAAAATTTTTTTATACCTGTCTGCATAAAGAATTGAAAAAATATACAGGGCGTTTCAGAAGTAGTGCCCAAACTCTGTACAGCTACATTCATCGTTAGGAGTACATAAAATACCCAAATTACTGTACAGTGCTATTCATAGCTTACGAGAAAAATACAAAAAAATAAAGGAAGACGTCACAACCGGTGCAAGGACCTTATTGGACACACTGTAACAACCGGTGGGTTGTTGGTGTTTGGGGGTTGGAGCAAAGATCAGTCATAGCAATTTTTAAACACAATTTTATTACTCTCTTCACTTAATTAACTAACACAGTTAAATGTAGGGAATGCACACAATAATTATCCCGACAGAGCAATCGCATAGGTTTAATGCTATTAACATATAATTAAAATTACTTAACTGAATCCTGGAGAGCTCTCGACTCCTACGCTTGAATTCTCTGTAAATATCTTTTTGACCAAACGACCTCGTGCCATACGCTTGATCACAATTTAATCAACTTTTAATCGCCAACTATCAACCATCGACCATCCTCGCGTACACAAATGCCAATGTTTAAATAGAAGCTCTCATTTAACAAAATCTCATCTTCTTCACCTAGGAAAGTTTTCAACAGAACTTGCAGTTAAAAAGAATAATTTTACCCAAGAGGGTTAGAGTAGAAACTTCACGGAGAGACCCGTGTCGACATCGACAGCAGTATTTTCAAATATTTCAAAAGGCAGATGTTCAAAGTGTCCACCGTGTATATCGGGGTAAGCTTGAGCGCACCTTGGAATGGATGAGTGCACGCGTCACAGCATGCAGACCAGCAGGTAAGACTTGTATGGTCACTACGTCTCAATACTCCAGTTCCTTGAGATTGCTTCATAAGAAAAAATCCAACGCTGTGGGACCTGGCAATCGTGGCGGCAATAGAACCGAATTCCATGTCCTATTCAGCGGCTGGGAGACGCCATATCCAGCCAATCATGTACAGGAGCCAGAAATGTGTCGGAGCCCCATTATGCATCACCATTCATTATCATTTGCCTTATTTTTCTCGTAAACTATGGATCATATAGGTATAGTTCGCTGGGCATTTTTTATGTACTCCAAACGAGGAATCTGGAAGAGTTTAGGCACCATTTTAAAGGATACCCTGTATTTCCATTTCTATTTGTTTTCCTATATAAGTTTTAACTAATTTAATTAATAACATTATTTTCTTTAAAGAAAACTTTAAATAAGTTCAATTGTCATGGAAAAATGTGTGTGTGTGGTTATATTAAATTTAATTTCATGTGGAATAATTGATATTCACTTAAGGTATCCGACTACTTGCAACAACTTTTTTGTAAAAAATGGAGATATGGAGATTTTTCGTGGTTTTTAAATTTATTTAGAACATTTTAGGAAAAAAAAGCTTAAATTAAGAAGATACAAATAAATTATTACTGCTAAAATGGGAAAAAAATGGGTAGAAATTGACAAAAAATTATATAATCGGGGCCCGCTCTGTACAAATAGTAAATGCCCAAATTCTCAATTTTTCAATTTTGATTTATTACTTTGCTATTCCTTTTTGAAATGACTTTCAGGATAAGAGATATTTTAATTTTTACAAAAACTAGATCCCTTTATGTTAGATATGACATGAAATTGCTTAAATAAACAGTGATTATATTCACATAAAGAACAGTAAATTTTGTAATAAAACAGTGACTGATAAATCTGAAGGTTAAAACACACTCCTACTGTTATGCAGAACATACACACATAATTTCAGCAAATTATTTTAAAAACGTTTTGATCAATCACTATCCTCGTTTGAAATTATTAAAAAAAACACACATTTCGAGTAAAACGCATTTTAAGGTTTGACATATTATGTAATGTTATGGCATCTGCTTTTACTAAAACACTTGTAGTTTTTGTTCTAGTGTTTGGAAAATAAAACACTTGGTATTTTTATAAAGCTAATAAGATGATCTATAAAATAATATCATAAGAAAATTGTCAATTTTAAAAAAAAAAATCATAATTTCAGGGTAGTTGGATACCTTAGCAGAATATAAGTTACCAGTGTCACAAAAGTTTTCAATTTATCCATAATGGATAAGAATGGAATACTAATATTTCAGAGATTTGGTTTTACTTCATGTAAGTTAATTCATGCATTAATTTAATATTGAATTTATAACCTTACCGATTGTAAAAGATTCCCCAAGGTATATTCCCCCTCTAATTGTTTGTTCATGTGTTATAATTTTTAAACAT
>BMAV01008373.1:0-12197 GCA_019973955.1 Trichonephila inaurata madagascariensis | reverse complement strand
TTTTTTAATTTTTTAAAGAATAGAAGTCCCAATTTTATCACCGACGCTGCTCCAGTTTGACAAATGTTGGATGGCACTTCGACTATCAGACTGAATCTAGATGGACGAAGGGTGTAAGAAAGACAAAATAACAAGCTTAGTCCCTCATCGATAGCGACGAAATCACTTTTAAAAACTGAACTAAAATCAGGATTTCATTTCTTTATTTTAACAATCCCATTGGTGTCTTTGATAAGTGCTTCACAATAATAATGTATTGAATGCAACAATAATGTACATTGACGCAAAAAATGCATTATGAACTTTTAATTATTCACCGCACAAATTATCAAGAGAAGAATTAAATTTTGTATATGTTACTTTTAAGTAATACATATTTTACATTTAAGCAATACATATTTTACATTTAAGCAATTGGTTAAGTATTATGTTATTTTTTTTCTTTCTAATATTTAAATTAGAACATATTGTAACAAATTTACAACGTGTATTTTAATTCTTTTTATGTCAGAATCTACTTTGTTTTGCTTCCTTTCAGTAAATTAATAATTTTTTTAAAATAATCTTGTGTTTTCGACTTTCCCATATACTCGTGACCCCCAGATAGGGTTATCGTGCCTCTCTAAGGGGACGTGCCCCACAGTTTGAGTCTGGGCACACTTAAGTCACATTTTTTTAGTCTGGGCAAGACTTTTGGTACAGACTGTACATCATTTCTCATATTTCAAATTATATGTTACAACATATCACAAAAGCTCTTTTTATGAAATTTTTAAATAAAACGATGCTTTGAGAAATATTATTATTATTATTGGACAAGTAAAATAGAACTGAAATGATTGAAATTTACCTGTTTAGTTTATGGAACCTGAGTAAATCAGTATTTAAAGGGTCATGAGAATAAGTCCAGTTTCGATGATGCAGCTTTGTGCCAGACAACTCGCTTTCTGTCACTTTTCCTCTTGTGTGAAGAAGTTTGATAATTCTTTTCACACGCGAACACCAAGTTGACTGGAAAGGGAGTACAGCAGCACTTCTCAAACTGTGGGACGTGCCCCCTTGTGGGGCTTGATTACTTTACGAAGGGGGTGTGAACATATTGAAAAGTCTAAAATAAAAGATTATTTAAAAAAATTACAAACTTGTTGAATGTTAACAAAATACATTCTGATATAATAAAAAATAAAATACACATTTACACTGAAATAGTACTCTTATAAATGTATCAGTACTGCACAACGTATTTTATAATTAATTTAAAATACTAAGTTAAAAACAAGTTTAATAATTACCAGTGACCCCTTGATCTTGTCGTATATAAAACTAGGTACAAAAATTAACTCTTATCTTGATAATTTGTACGGTTTATAATTAATCCCTTAATTGCCGATTAAAAGTTACGCAATTCACTCCCAATGCCACCGGACACACTGTCAAGGTGTGATATGGTCGTTCTATGGTGACCATATCTTTGATTGTCATCGTGAATTAGAGGTGTGGGATTCTCGAAATGAATCGACATTTTAGAATTCTTAATATGACTTTATTAAGAGTTTAACTTAAATTTCTAATATATTGGACAAACTTATATTAAGTGAGAATAAACCAAAACACGTAGCCGTAGCTAAAACAGATCGCGCAATTGGATCACTTATCTAAATAATTATATTATCCGCCTACTTTCAATTCTGATAATATTACGAGTTCTAATATCAAATAATCTGTACTACCTTGAATCAAGCTACGGTTCAATCACTTTCAGAGAGACTGTTAGGCACGCGTACAATAGTATGCACCTTGTAGTAATGGCTAGGAATCCATTAATCTTTGGTAGGCCGTCAAATTACACTTCTATCTTTTCCAAGCAGAACTTTCTCTAAATTGCCCCTTACTAAAATTCCTGTTCTTTTAAAGGCTATCTTATTTGCTTTTACAATTGCATTTCACTTCTTGGATTTGGGTTGGAAAAGATTTGCCATTAATCTTGGCCGTCAAAGAACCCAGAGGTTATGTTATAGAAAAGACACGTGAGCCCGTCACAAAGGTCCTTTTATTACATTCCATTGCCTTCGGATTAATTTTAAGAATAGAAATGCACAAAAAATATCGTACGTTGGAAAGACGTATATATACATCCGGGGGAAATAACGTTTTGTTTGAGCGAGACGTTTATATACGCCGGTGGCACTTAAGACGCTTAAGTCGTACTCTAGCTTTAGCCTCAAAGTATAGTGTTATTGAATTCAATACATTGTAATTATAAGGAAGGGGGTCGTGATGAAAATTATGATTGAATATTGAGTCGAAAATATTGAAAGTTTGAGAAGCACTTGAGTACAGAACTCATCGGTACAATGATTGAATCTAAAGAAACAATAAAAAAACATTCTCCATTTTCAACACAGAAGTAGTCACATGTACAAAGCGTAACTTCTACAATATCCATTTAGTTGAGTCAACTAGTGGGGAGGACAACATGGTTTTTCAGAGAATGAGGAAGTGGCACAGCAAGGAATGCCAACTGACAACGTATGAAGGGACTAAGGCGATCTCTATTCAATATTCTTTCTATTCCCGACACTTTGTTCCTTCTGCTATGAGTAGCACCAACTGACTCTTTAGAAAGTGCCCTAAAGTGATATATATATCGATTTCGAAAAAAGAAGAGGTTTTGAAAATGTTCTTGAGGTGTGTCAAACCCATGTTGTTTTCCAGCTATTCCAAAGTTCATTTAGGGTAAAAGTGGGTGATATAGGAAGGCTTAGTCGTTCGTCAATCATTGTTAATCATTCATTGTGTGACGGGGCTTTACGCGACTTTCAACAACTAATACTCTTGGGGAATCTTTGGGCTAGCATTCGTGTTTATTTCGCAGACATCCCTCTCAAGAAGAAACCATGAGATACAAATTAGTTAATGTATATAAAGTTAGAGTTTAACAATCGTAGGGCAGAAGGAGCGGAGCAGCTGAACACAGTGTTATTATGGTAAGAATTAGAACTACGCATCGTGACTAAAGGATGGAATTTTAGCTACTAGACTAAATTAGTGAATCTTGAATTAATAGGATCGGATTGATTAAAGTTAATCTATTTGGATTTCGTGCGCTTATTCACATAAGGTAGTTCCTTTCTTTATATCCCTCCAAGGGATCCCTTTTATAGATTACTTGTTCTGGAATATTATATTTGATAATACTAAATTATATTTATCATGGATAGTCGTGGTCATTCATCGTTACCTGGTAAAGCTTTAGATAGACAAGAGGATGAGAAAGTGACTTCTGGGGTAAGATCATTATAATTGGATTCTGTTGAATATATGGGAGGTGTGTTGCTGGAAAAATAATCTCCAATCTCTATTAAGTCACAAGTATTTTTAAGTGAGATTCATAAATAGGAGGCATGTATACATTGGGTTAAGGTATCCGACTACTTTCGGAACCGTGATTTTGAAAAAGCGTATAAATGGATAGTTTTCATGATATTTAGTGTCACTTAGATTAGAATACATGTATAAAATTGTTTTAAGGACATTTTGACAAAAAAAAACTTAAAAATAATATTTCGGTAAAAAATTAATTTAGAATAACCTTTTTTCAAAATGTTCTCTTTTTGTCAAAAGTGATTCTATTATAAAAATATTTTGCCTGTATATAGCTCAGACCTCTGTATAGAGGCTCAACAATGATTTTTGAAAAATTCACATTATTTTCAAAGTTACGACCCATTGAAATAACTATCGGCTTTTTTTTCCTAAAATTTCTCCCCTCTGTTGCCGTAAAACATGGTTAAACCCACTTCTAAGTTATAAATTTCAAAAATTCTAGTTGAGCCTCTGTACAGAGGTCTGAGCCATAAACAGGCGAAATATTATTGTAATAGAAGCACACATTTTTCACAAAAGGAGAATATTTTGAAAATGGGTCATTCTATGTTCATTTTTTGTCAAAATATTTTGTACTTTGTCTATCAATCCGAGTTTATTTCCAACCAACCCTCTGAAGAACAAACCTTGATTATTTAAATTAGGTAGGCTATATATGGTCCAGGTTTTCAAGCTAGAAGATTGAGAAAGTGAAGAGATAGGATAGATTGCTACTGATCAGGTATTATTCCATTTTATGGTATATTTCACATATCAGAGAAGTGGTGTAAGAATTTAAAGTAACGTTTGGTCACTACAGTTTAATTAGTGTGATCGAATAATCTAGAAAGTACCTTTGTGATCTAGAATTAAGTTGGTCGGTATTTAAAGCAAACACTTGGCGTATCTCGTTATCAATCCACATATTGCTTAGATTGAGGTCATCTGTTCTCTTTGCAATTACTTTAATTATGGGGTCTCATGGGTGTTAAATTTTTCTAAAGGTCTGAAAATATAAACAATTTTCAAACAGGTATAATTCTTTTAAATTTGAATTAAATAATTCGAATCTTGTACACATTATTTATAATGGAATGTGGCTTCAGAAAAGTATAAAATGTGTAAAATATAATCCTAATTTTAAAAATTATAAGCATATAAAAATAAGAATTTTTTCTGTAAGAAATATTTATTAAGTTTTATGTCGTGCATGCTATTTTCTAAAATAGTAGCTTTAACTATTAACTATAAGTTGATTAATAAACTTAAATGTATTACCATTACACTGTAGCTATTTTTATATAAATAGAATAATAACTTACATATTTTAATAAATAAAAAATATATTTTTTAAAAATATTTAAAAAATTGCAATGTTTTACAAATATTTTGAAATACAAAAGATATATGGTATAGTTAAAGTTAGGTAGGGCTTAAAGAGTATGATGCATTTTATAATTCTATGAAGTTTTATACATCAGAGGCTACTATTTTAGAAAATAGCGTGCACAACGCAAAAAATACTTAATATTTATCATATAATTTTTATATGCTTATGATTTTTAAAATTATTATTATATTTTAAACATTTTATACTTTTCTGAAGCCCCATTCTTTTATAAATAGTGTGTAAGAGATTCGAACCATTGAATTTAAATTTAAAAGAATTATACCTGTTTGAAAATTGTTTATATTTTCAGACCTCTAGAAAAATTTAACACCCCTGAGACCTCTTATGTTGTTATTTGTGTGGTCAATAAATCGATTGCTTATTCCTCACACATAGACAGTCAAAAATTCTTGAGCGTTGTTTGCCATGCAGAGTAAAGTTAAATCAAAATAAATCAGCTTTAAATTGTAGGCAAACTTGGCTACATATTTGAAGAGTTTTCATAATAATAAGTTTTATCATCTTTATTTTGTATTTAGATTCAAAAAACTCCCTTAATTAATAACTTCTAAAATCAGGCGAGGAAATTTTTTTTTCTATAAGCTGAAGTAATTAAAATTATTTCTCCATGTATTGGGTGTAATGGAAAGTTCAGTCATTGTTTGTTTTAAAGAAAAAACAAAAAAATTTCATCTTTTATTTAAGAGGGGTTCATTCTAAAATATAATATCCTTTGTTAGTTACAATTGTCAGCCATCATTATGGCAGCTTATCTAATCCCCTGGAAAAGAAATCCTCTCTTTTGGAGACAAAGTATTCTTCCACTCTCATTTGGACACCCTCATAATTTATATATTTATTTCCATCCAGAAAGCTAGAACGTTCTGCAGCGACCTGAAAAGATGATAGTCAAATGGTGCAATATATCAGGAGTACAATGCTGGCTGAGGAAAAGTTTCCCAACCCAACTGTGCAATCTTTCATGCGGTATTTTTTGCCAAAGGTAGTTTAACGTTGTCGTGATGAAAAATCACACCCTTTCTGTTGGCCAAAGATGGACGTTTTATGTTGAATTTGTTATTTCAAAACATTAAGTAATTGTCTTTTCATTTTCCTTCAGCCATTCATAGTGCACTGTACCCTATTGCTGTCTTACCAACGAAACAACGTAACCTTCTGATGCATACCAGCTTTGGATGTAATTGGTGGTGTTTCCTCTTTGTAATCATATGCTTTTTTTTCTAACCGAATGTTTGTATACTATCTACTTTTGCATTCCAGTTACCAAGTGGTCCAAAAACGATTCCTTTTTATGACGATCAAGATTTGAAGAACATACGAAATTCTGTCCATTAAATATCTTACAATTATTTCATGTGGCACCCTAACAGAGATTTTGGTACTGAAACCAAGCCTTTTCACCCTTAATCTACCGCATTATGATTTATTGCAGTTTTTTCATGGAAATTTTTTTTTTTTTTTGAATCATTACATTGAAAAAATTAAGGGCTATACATAAACAAAATACTCAACTTAGGGAAATTTAATCCGTTAGAGCTAATTAATTAATTAAAGATATTCAACTTTAAAAGTAGTTATATACACTGTTCACTTAAAATAAATAATCAAATTGTATTCTAAGGTCTTCATTAGCATACAACAACAACAACAACAACAAAAATAAAACACTTACCTTTTGACATCAACTATTTTTTTGGAACAAAAATGACAATCTTCGCAATCCGCTGAAATCGCCGTCAACTGAAAACGCAATTTCTGCTATAAAACTATTCTCCTTTTCCGCTAAAATACTCATCATAGAACCCGTGCTGCCATATATCTTAGAAGAGTGGATTTAAAAGAATATTCCAGCTAAGTATCGTCAGAGTATTCGTAAAAATGGTTACTATGCGTAATTTTAAAGTGAGTTTTACTTATAAGTACCGTCAGTAGATAAAAGCTTAAACTGGTATCAGTCGTATCTGAATTCTTGCTATGGATCCCCAACGCATAAAATTGTACATGTTCAAAAACGACAGAACTTTCCCTTATACCCAATAGAAAACCATCAATTATTTTTCTTTATCAAATACACGAATTTCCACTTTCGGATAAAATTAGGAGATAGACTTACAATTTGTGTGGTTAATTTGGGGAACATTTTGTGGAAAAGAATCTTGGGCACTAATTGAAAAGTTCTTAGACTGCAAAAATGTATTTAAAAAACGTACTTACTCTTCTATTAACTTTGAATTAAATTGACTATAAATTGAATGAGGAAATCGAAAAAAGAAAGGTTAAATTTAACTAAATAAAAGGTAATTAGTTAAGATCAAATTGGCGATGTTCAGATTTAGAAAAGTTCGCGAAGCTTCTAAATCTAACTTTTAAATAGTTAAAATTTCTTTTTAGAGAAGATTACCTTTGGTATTAACACTTATGAGTAATTGAAGAAAAGGAAAGGAAAAGTCTCTCACTTTCAATTCCTTCTTTCTTTTTTATAGGTAAAAATTGTTTTCCATTGAATGGTTATTTTTAGCTGATATCTTTTTCAGTTTCCCTCAAGAATTCGAACTTCGTCTTTTTAAATACGTGGTAATGGTCCTTTCCTATATTTAATTAAATTACTGTGTTTAAATACGGAACACATTGAAGAAAAATTCAGAAAAAGTCCAGAGTTGGAAAGTGTTAAGACGCCATAATGGTGTAATTAACGTATTCGAAATATTTTTATATTTAAAAATTATTGTGTTTTTTATTAATGTTTTATCTATATGCACTACTGGCCACTAAAATTGCTACACAAAGAAGGCAACATGCCACAGACGTGAAATTTAAACAATATGAAGAAGGTGCTGTGATATGCAAATGATTAATGTTTTAGCACATTCAGACAACGGGTATTCAGTAGGCACCGGTAGCAACACGTACAATGCATTTAAACGAGGAAATTGTTCAGCTGGTTTCTTATACACAAATAGCATTTGAACGTTGTTTCCCGGTGAAAATTTTTTGTGATGCCTCGTGTAAAAATCAGAAATGCGCACCAGCACGCATAGATCCAATAAGTGTTAGCAGAATATAGAGTAGAGGGTTTCAGGAAGGTAATACGGAACGCCGTGCTGGATCTCAATGATCCTCTATCACTAGCAGCCGAGAAAACAGGCATGTTACCCGCATGGCCTTGATGGATCGTGCAGCCAAGTCACGAGCCCTGCATCAAGAATTAGGGTCGTTTGCAAGACAATGTCTCCATGAACAGCTCGAAGACGTTAGCAGCAGAATAGACTCTTACCTCAGAGACAATGGTTGCAACTACCCTTGACGCTGCATCACAGACAGAAGCGTCTTCAATTGTGCGATCAATGACAAACCTGCGCTCACGAATGGCGAGACGTCATTTTTTTCAGAGGAATCCAAGTTCTTTTTACATCATCAAGGTGATCACATCCGTGTTTGGTGGCATCTTGGTGAACGCACATTTGGCAGCGTCCATTTGTCATCGTCATACTGGCCCATCACCTGGCCTAATGGTATGGGGTGCTACTGGTTACACGTCTCGGTCACCTCTTGTTCTCATTGACGACACTTTGAACAGTGCATGTTACATTTCTCTTGTGTTACGACCCATGACTCTACACTGTATTCGAGCCCTGCAAAACCCTACGTTTCAGTAGGAAAATGCACGACCGCATGTCACCGGTATTGTACGGACCTTCCTTGATACGCAAAATGTTCGGCTGTCTCACTCACTCATTACGATATCTCCGGGACTATCAAACCTACAGACTTGATATTTGTGGTTGGCATGTTTCTTTCGTGGAGTAGAGATCCGTTAAGAACGAATTTTGCAAAATTCTTTTCCTAAGGAGGGTTGCAAGGAGTTAAGGGGCATTTTTGTTAAAAATTCCGGATTTTAAACGATGATCTACAGACTTGATATTTGGTAAACATGCTTCTTTTGTTGAATAGAGATCCGTTGAGAATGGAATTTATGGAAATGAACTCCTACGGGGAGTTGCTAAGTCGTATAGATAAACAAGTTTCCGTTTTTGATCTACTAGACCTATAGTAATGGAATTTCGCATGCATGTTTCTTTTGTTGAGTTGGAATCAGCTATTGATGGGTCTTACGGAAATTGACTCTCTAGAAGGAAGGGGGCTACAGGACATATTTAACCATTAAAATTGTATTTGAAATTTGGCTAGAATATTTATCTTGTTGAATAGAGATCCACTGAAGTTGGGGTTTGCGGAAATACACTTTAGGTGAAGGTGTTTCGGGAACATAAAAGACAATTCTGCTTCAATTTTAGATATTCAAGTCCTGGTCTTTTTTTAAATCAAGAGGCGTGAGAGTTATAAGAATGTTTTTTCAAACAATCGAATGCTTAATGCAAGGACTTAGATATTTATAATTTAAATATAAAAACAGTGTATAATCGTATAAAATCATGAAATACTCAAAGAAGTGGGTGGGTATCGGCTGGTATTTAATAAAAATATAACAAAGTTTATGATTTCATTAAGGTATCCGACTATGTTCGGAACCGTGATTTTTTCAAAAGCTCATAAATGGATAATATTTGTGATATTTTGTGTTACTTAGATTAGAAAACGTATATATAAAATTATTTTAAGAATAGTATTACAATAAAAAATTATTTAAGTACAATATTTCGATAAAAAATGAACATAGAATGATCTATTTTCAAAACATTCTCCATTTATGAAAAATGCTTATATTATAATAATATTTTGCCTGTATATATCTCAGACCTCTGTACAGAGGCTGAACTAGAATCTTCGAAATATATGACTTAGAAGTGGATTTATCCATATTTTACTACAACAGAGGGGAGCTATTTTAAGTAAAAAAACGTCAATTATTATTTCAATGGGTGGTAACTGAAAATAATGTGAATTTTTCAAAAATTCTAGTTCAGACTCTCTGGAGAAGTTTTTACTTTATATAAGCACACACACACACACAAAATATTATTATTACAGAAGCAATTTTTGTAAAAAGAGAACGTTTTTAAAAAAGGTTATTCTAAGTTAATTTTTTGCCAAAATATTGTATTTAAATTTTTTAAGTCAAAATGTCCTTAAAACTATTTTATGCATGTATTCTAATCTAAGTGACACTAAATATCATGAAAAATATCCATTTATGGCGTTTCTTAAAATCACAGTTTCGAACGTAGTTGGATACCTTAACCTGAATTAATTTTGGAAAGTAATAAGAAGTTCTAATTGGTACAGGTATTCTACATACAGGTATTTTTATTTGTTCAAAACGGTTAAAGACGATTTCGATCCGGCTGCATAAAATTTACTTTAAATCATTTGAAATTTATTGAGCTAAATAACAATTTTAACAAAATGATATTTTTATAAAAACTCCAAAATTTAATAGTTTACATTAATAGATACTTTAAAAAGCTATTTTTTTCAAGTACCCTATTACTTTTTGTCATAACTGTTGCCACTCCAAAGAAGTTCAACATTTCCTGTTTTATATTATTTAATACTTGGGGCAACAGGACTTTAGTTAAGTACATTTTTGGTATATTCTAAATGTGTAGTTGCGTTTTTTTACATTACGAAAAGAACTGTATAATTTTTTTATCTTTAAGGAGCGTTCGCGCAAATAATTAGTAATTTCATGCAAATAGTCTCATTAACAGGGCCGATCCTAGGGTGTCAGCCGCCCGCGTGCAAAGACCGAATGTGCCGCCCCTCTAGAGAATTTTTCATATCATTTCGCTATAAACTCATCTTCCCGTATTAAAGTAAAAAATAAAACATTAATAAAATGTAAATACAATTCTATAAGTGCAGTTATAAGTTCCCTTTTTTTTACCAGTTAATATGTCATAATAACGACAAAATACTTTAATTAAACAAACAAAAATACTACCTTTAAGGTATCCGACTACGTTCGGAACCATGATTTTAAAAAAGTGCATAAATGGATAATTTTCATGATATTTAGTGTCATTTAAAATTAATACATGTTAAATTGTTTAAGGACTTTTTGACAAAAATTATTTAAATACAATATTTTGGCAAAAATTAAACAGAATAACCTTTTTCCAAATGTTCTCCTTTTGTAAAAAATACTTCTATTGTATTAATATTTTTCCTGTATATAACTCAGCCCTTTGTACAGAGGCTCAACTATGATTTTAAAAAAATCAATTATTTTCAGAGTTACAAACCATTTGAAATAATTATCGGCGTATTTTCTTAAAATTTCTCCCTTCTGTTTTCGTAAAACATGGAAAAAACCGACTTCCGAGTTATGCATTTAAAAAATTCTAGTTGAGCCTCTGTACAGAGATCTGGTGAATACGAGCAAAATATTAATACTATAGAAGCTTTTTTTACAAAGAATTTGAAAAAGGTTATTCTAAGTTAATTTTTGCCAAAATATTGTATTTAATCATTTTGTCATAATGTGTTTTTAAACAATTGTATACATGTATTCTATCTAAGTGACACTAAATATCATAAATATTTTCCATTTTATATTTAAAATCACGGTTCCAACGTAGTCGAACTAAAAATAAAATAGATTTTTATAAAATAGAAATACAAAAAAAACTATTTACTCAGAAAATGTATAATCCAATAAAAAAAAGTACCAAAGCATATAAACAAAAAGTATACAAATCAGTCCTTTTACAAAAAAAAAGCCTACCTAATACTTAACTATAAAATAACTTTTCTGGCTTTCTGAGAAGCAAACTTGTCAATAGTTTCGGTGAAATCCATTTTTTCTGAGATTACGGATTCAATAGAGATGATGGCTACATCAGAAAACCTTTCTTGTGTCATATTATTTCTCGAGTAATTTTTAATAATTTTTCATTTTCTAAAACTTCTTTACCCTGAAGGTAGAGAAACAGAAAAGATTAAAAAAATTCTCATTGCTTGAGCAAAATTTGGAGATCATTCTTGACTATAATTTCTAATACCTCAATTGGCTGTTTTTACCTGAATAAATATCTTTGAATGAAGTCATTTCACTAAGAAGAGTTGGAAATCTCTCTCTCTCTCTCTCTACTGATAATGTTAAATTGGCTGTTTTCGATGTACCTTTTCTCAAGATCTGTTGTATGTACATGCTTGAAATTTTTCAAACAATTAAAGTACACCTTTTTCATTATACTGAAATGAGCTTTTAGCTAATTTTGAATTTTTTCATAATTTATGAAATAATTTATCAAACATTGCGAAATTTGACCCACTTTTTACATAAAAAAATTGTAAAAAATACATTTTTGAGTTTTTTACAAAAAACTCATTTCAGTATATATTAGACATTATTATAAATATAACATTAGAAATTTACATACCTGTGAACAGTAGTTTCTGAGAAATAGTACATCGCACATCAAAATTTACTTTTTGAGATAAATTGATTTTAATGTAT
>BMAV01008372.1:0-16831 GCA_019973955.1 Trichonephila inaurata madagascariensis | reverse complement strand
ATCATTACTATAATAGGAAAAATTTTTTTTAAAATTCACCGAAAAAAAAGGGAAAATTATAGTAAAGAGAACTTACGCCTCGATATCTCACAATTTTGCCCTTTGCAACATTTTTCCGAATGGGGATTTTTTTTCCGTAGCATTTGTTTTCCTCACGACCCAAGAGAGCTTCCAACATTCCCCCCCTTTTTTTCGCCTAAAAAGAAGAAAAGGTAAAAGTCATTTAAATGATTAACCTTTTCCCCCAATCTACTCTGATCCTAAATTCACCTTTGTTCCGTTTTTAGGGTTTGGAAAAAATGAAAATTGACTTTTGAGCCTATTTAAAAGGGAAAATAGTTTTTGGAGATGATCCATCTTCTTTTAGAAGTTTTTTTTTAAAAAAAAATTTCCTTTTTTTTTTATTTATGAGTTATAAGTCGAAGTGTTTTTTCCTTAACATATATATAAACATTTAAAGATCTTAACTAGAAATATACAACATACATCATATATATATATATGGCCAAATTCTCAAAAAAAAGAGATAACATCAAACAAAAACTTCGAAAAACACAAAAGACAGAGGAAAAACACAATGAAGGACAAAAGAGTAATGAGATTATAAATATAAAATAAATGTGGTGTTATGAACAATTACTGACTTAGGACTATTATAAAAAAATAATTATAAAAAAGGGGGGTTGAACATGGGTCACCAAACCCTTCCCTTTTTTTGTAAATAACACTGAGAAAAACAATAGGAAATATATAATGGATAGAGGAATATCTAAACCATTAAAAGATAAAAATATTACCTAAAAATTCAAAATGAAAAGCCGCGCTAAATCTGAGTGCAAACAAAATTTTGGCCAGATTCTATACCCTAATCAGATTTAAATAAAAAGAAGGGGAAATGTAGCACTTAACAAAAGAATAAAAGAATGGAAATCAAATTTAAAAAGAGTTGCAATTATAGCATAACTTAATAACACCAGATTAAATATGAATATTAATAGTAAGAAATTTTAATCAAATATTAGTTTTGGAATAACTATAACAATAAAATATTTGTTTATAGAATAAACTTTTTACAACTCAAATTTTTTAACCCAACATTTTTGAAAAACTTTTTTAATAACTATTAATAAAATTATGGGTATTTCTGTTTTAAAGCTATTTAGTAAAATGTTTTATAGTTATTTATAATGTCTGTTTTTTTGACACAAAAAATTATAGAACAAAATTAACTCAAAATTAAAAAAAGAAAAGTTTGAGTTTTTTGGGGAAAAACTTTACAAATAGAATATTTAAAATAACAAAATATTAAAATGAAAATAATAATATAATGAAATATGTTTAATGAAGAAGTTTATATATATCAAAACCCGAGATTCATTTTGTTTTTTTTCAATTTCTTTTTTATATATTGTCAGGTTCATCACCCCGTGTTGTAGGCAACTTTTCAACATGGCTCTGTTGTTTTTTTTTTTTTTTCTATTATGTAAAAAATTTCTGAGGTTGGATCCAAAAAAGCATTGAAACCCCAAATTTCGCTGGCCTAATTCAGCGACAGCTTTGAAATCATAATTTATTCCCCAGTTTAGCCCAAAAGACTTTTTGTATTACATCTGTTGTGTCTTTGAACTCCAATTTCTTCCTTCTTTGATTGTAGGTTCTAGAATTTTTTTCCCCTTTTATTTTATTTTTTACTAATATATATATATATATATATATATATATATATATATAAAAATTAATTTTTACCGTTTAATTTTATAATTTATACTGGTATACATATTTTTTAGATTTTTTTTAATTTCAAAACATATTTATATATTTTCATTACTTTTTAAAATTTCTTTTTATAAAAAAAAATAATTCCCCCAACATTAGTAATTTTTTTTTCGACCAATTTAACATAAAAATATATTAGCACTTTTAATTTTTTTTTTTTTTTTCAATTTGTTGTTTTGGGAAAAAAATTTGGTGTTTATGTTTTTTTTTTTTAAACATACACTATTAACTCACATTCTCTATATATTAATTTATCTTCGTGCAATTTTCAATCATTAATGAAATACATTTTAAAGCGCTCAATTGAGCTGAAATTTTATATACATGATTATTTTGGATGACAATACAGAAATTTTTTTAAAATTTAAATAAAATTAATGGTTTAAAAACTAATTATTCAAAAATTACAGATACAGCCACGTTGGCTTTTTTTTTGGTGACTTGCGACCATTTTGGCGCTTGTGTCAAAACAAAAAATTTTTTTTCACTTTTTTAAAGCACTTTTTTGTCTTTTCTACACTATTTTTTTGGGGTAAAAGTACGATAATTTTAAATTAATTAAAAAAACTGAAACTAATTATTTAAAAAATTCAGTAAGACACGTTTTTTATTTTTTAGCGACTTGGGTAAAAAACAAAATTTTTTTTTTCTCACGTTTTAAAGCATTCAGTTGCAATTTTTATTAAATTTTTTTTATGAAATACGATACTTTAATGATAATTAAAAAAGTTAATTCCATCAATGTTGTGATTTCTGCCCTTGTATATACATATTTTTTTTTTGAACTATTTAATAAAAGTAGCTTAAAATTTTTCTTTTTTTTACAAGTGGGAATTGACTTTTTTTTTTATATTACTTGTTCAATTAGTTTTACATTCTGTGTTTTAAATGAAAGCTGAATCTAAATTTTAAAAAATTAAACAATCAAAAAACAATTGACAAATAAGTTCTTGTGGAAAAAATATTGATACTAAAAGTAAAAAATTCACAGTATTCATCATCCTCCCATTTCCCCTTTTCATTTTCTTTTCCCATTTTCTGATTAAATAAATATAGATTATTCTGGAATCTTAAGACAAACACTAAAAAAAGAGGTGGTTTGTTATGCATATATGTATAGTTATTAAAAACTTTTTCCCGAAACCTCAAACAAGATTCGGAAAATGGTATTGATTGTGTTTCTTTTAATTTATTTAATATCGACGGCGGGAATGTAAAACCCCCTCGATCGAAAAACAAATTTAAAAAATTGAAAAAAAGTTCTTTTTTTCCATTTTTTTTTCGAAATAAAGTCCTTTGTAATCTGATTTTTTGGGGGAAGATATGAACCAAAAAAATATTTAAAAAAAGCTAAAATTTCTAATTATTTTACCCCTTTTGTCTGTTGGTATTTTATTACTACTGCTTGTTTTTTTTTCTATTTTCTTTCTCATACCGTACTTAAAAAAAAAACTCATTCGTTTCAGATTCTTGAACGAATTTGATTCTAATTCATTTAAACAATTGGTGGAGATGGTTTTCTAGGAATGGAACGAAAATAAATTTGACATGGAAATTTATACTTCCCTATGAACCAATATCTCCCTTTTTTATATTCACAAAAACAATATTTAAGAAGAAGAACATGTGTTCCTTAAATTTGCTATTGAAAGTTTAATTTTGTTCGCCTCTGTGAAAAGGGGATTTGATGGAAAAATATTCTTTAAAGAAATTTTTTAAAATGTTAAGTGAGTAGAAGCTACTATTTTATGAAGACTAATTTGATCCAAATGACACTAATTTCCAAATTTGATGGCAAAAAGATGCTTTTAAGCAAAACCCGAAGAGTCTAGAATGATTATTTGAAGAAATCTAAAATCTTCTAGAATGGCTTTTTCTGGTTTTAAATACATTTTACTATAAATTTATTTCAAATCTATAAAAAAAAAAATATTGTTCAACAAAAACCTTTAGAATCTAACATATTTTTACTTTGATTAATTAAAATGAATCCTGATTGATTGAATGTAATTGATTTTTATTTATTTATTTTCCTTTTGAGTCAAACACTAAAAAAAATTTGAATGAAATACCTTTTGAAAATAAAAGAATATCTCGAAAATTAATTAATGAAATGATGTCGAATAAAAATAAAGTAACCTACTGAATTTTTTAGAAATTGAAATTAGTACCAAAAATCCATATATTTACAAGAAAAAAGAATATAAAGTGGTTGTGAAGTAATGACTTAATAATTTTTAAAATTTCTCAGATCAAGATAACTGCTGGAAAGAATGGGAATGGGAAAAACCACACACACATACATAAATTATAAAATAACTTTAAACTATTCTATATAATTATTTCAAATTTAAAAATTTTTGAATTTAAAAAGAAAGACTTTCGACTATTTCTATAATTTTTTTTCAAAATAGTTCGAAATAAATATTTCTATCAAATAAAAATTTCAAAAAACCTCCATCCAAATAAGTTCATCCCGGTACCTAAGGATGGCGTCCTTTTTTTAGTTGGTATAAAATCGGGGCTTGCTAATGACTCCAGCCGGATCTTCGAGTTCAACCAATTAAAAAAAAGCCCCGGGCCACGTTTTATTATTTCTTAAGTTTTCTGGACTCTGTAGAAAAAGAAATTTACTTCCTCGGGTTACTTACGTTTCATTTTTTTTTGGGTGTATATTAGAGCGTGCTTAATTACCAAGTGCTAGAGAAGGGGAAGAAAATTATAAAAGCGTGAAATTTGTGCGAAGGGAATGTTTTCATAAACATTTACTATCTTAGGGGTTTTTGAAAGAAAAATGAAATTCACTCGATTTAATTAGATGACATTAATTAGATCAAAATATTTATTGTTTTAAGGTGCTTCGGGTTCATTGTATTGCCTAGAATTAAATATATTTTGAGCAGTTCATTGTAAGATTACTTAAGGTATCCGACTATGTGCGACAACTTTTTTTGAAAAAATGGAAATATGGGGATTTTTTTGTGATTTTTAGATTTATTTAGTATATTTTAAGGAAAAAATCCTAAAATTGAAAACAGAAAAAAAATTTTATTACAATTAAAATGGGAAAAAATTGTTAAAAATGTACAAAATATTACGTAAACGGGGCCCTCTCTGTACAAACACATGTTATGAACAAATAGTCAACTTTTCAATTCTGATGTGTTACACTTTGTTATTCATGTTTGAAATGATCTTCAGGATAAGAGATATTTAAATTTTTATGAAAACTAAAGCAATTCATCTTAGTGATTACATAAAATTCCTTATAAAAGACAGCGATTTTATTTACATAAAGGACTGTAAATTTTGAAATAAAACAGTGATTAATAAGTTTGAAGGTTAAAACAGTTCTACTGTTATACAGAACATACAAAAAAAAAATTTCAGCAAATCAGTTTCAAAACTTCTGGAGCAATCGCTGTCCCTGTTTGAACCTTTTGCAAAAAACACATTTCGAGTAAATAGCATTTTAAAAAGTTTGACATTTTGTGTAAAGTTATGGCATATATCTGCTTTTACTAAAACAATTGTACTTTTTGTTCTAGTGAATGAAAAATAAAAAAAATGGTATTTTTATTAAGCTAATATAAGATGGCCTATAAAATTAAATCATAAACAAAATTTTTCCATTTTTGAAAAAAATCATGATTTTAGGGTAGTCGGATACCTTAAATTAATGAAAAAAATAATTATTCATATGAATGAGTAATTAATAATTAAAACAAACATTTATAACTTCGAAGAATTATTGGTCTTAAGAAAATTTCTCTAAGTATTGAAAAAATGTTTTTAACCTCTTAAAATAATCTTTAATAAAAGTTCACAGTATTACGTAAGTTATTTTTTGAACTCGCTGTATCTACTAGAGACTCGTCATATATAACACGCGTTAAATCCATTAGAGCTCAAAGCCCTCACGTTGGTGTGGCGTTAGAGAGAGGGAGAGTTATATTAACATCGTACTCTAAAGCAACACGAGAGCTTTTGGCAACGAATCTGGTAATTTCGAGCCTCGATTAAGTATCGAGGACGACACCTGAACCTCCTTCCCATTAAATGAGTACTGATGGTGTATTGGTGGTATAAGCCTAGGCTTAGACCGTGAGTGAGTGAATATTAACGTCGCACTGTTCAGCTATACGAGGGCTTTTGGTGATGGACCTCGTCATTTTGAACCATGGTCAAGTGATGTGGACAACACCTGAGCTGGCACCCCTTCTCCTAACTACCACACCACACCAACGAGAGAACGTTTGAGCTCTCGGCAGATTTAACGTGCATCGCTCCCCTACACGGCAGGTCTTCAGTGGTACTGGGCTCGAACTCATAACATGCCTGCCATGATCCGATACCTTGACCAGTGGGCTACCGCAGCCCCTCCTAGGCTTAGACATGGACGACGAATATACAGATATGACATGATATGTAGTCTTGCAGTGGTCTAGTTCAAAATTCTCAGTTTTTCGGTGAATATGTTCCGGAATAACATTTGATGATTAAAACTATTCGGACCACACATTATCTTTCTGATGTCGTGTCGAAAAGAGGCAAGCGCTTCCCCTGAGGCTTTGGGTCCTGGTTCAGTTAACCTCCATGCCTAAAAGCGTCTCTGGACGTGAGCAAATGAATATTACTAGTTAAAGTTAAGTGAAATGAGCTCGAGGAGGGAAGTTACTAGTATAAAATATTGATAATCTGTTGGTTTGAGTTATATCTGAGAGAATTATTTTTTGGAACATCACACAAAACGCATCTTGGCATTAGACTCGGAGCCTTATTACCATTGTCAAGCTTTGATAATCCCTGCATCTATCATTTTGTATTTACTCATGATAAGTACAATTTATTATTATTATTTATTAGGGATAAACTTGCTCCCCACGAGCTTGTTCTAACTATATTAGATTTTGAGTCGACTTGAAAAAAAGCTTTTCATTTTTCCTTCGGTTGCCTCTCACTCAAATATGTGTGTGTATGTGTGTGTGTGTGTGTGTGAAAGGCTAGCCACACATCGGCTGTGGTTGTGGGAAGAATGAATACTTGAAAAACGTTCAACTAACTAAACTGGTTGTGTTGAATAATAGTTGATTTCTGCTCTGTGAAAGGAAGACACTCATTCACTTTTCATATGGCAAGGTAATATACACTGGTGTGCAAAACTTAAGCAACAATGTAAAAATTTAGCAGATAGCCATGAAATTGCAGAAAAGGAGGTCTGGAGATCAGTAGAGGGAACACGAAAGTCAGTAGAAACGTCATGCGTTTGCAAATATCAGGAACAAAACGTCAGAAGCGATGTGAGCGTACGCAAAACGCGTGATATCGGCGCGCGCTGCTCAACAGTAGAATGAAATGAAGGACGGAGACGCAATTCACCATATTCTCTGCAAGTGCCAGTGAGTCAGTTGGTGAAATATGGCTAGAAGAAATCATCTGGATGATTTCACACGTGGAAGAATGATCGGAAAGCTGGAGGAGGGGCGTACTGTCACCAGTGTAGCTGCAGAGTTCGGAATCAACAAAAGTGTCGTTTCGCGCGCTTGGAAAACGTTCCAAACCACAGGTACAGCTGTTAGAAAGGTTGGTGTGGCCGCCCGAGGACGACAACTGCACGGGATGACCGATATATCATCCTGCAGGCGAAAAAAGTTCGACAGCAGTCAGCAAGCATCATTGCTCAGAAACTCTGTACAGCAACAGGTCGACAATGTGTAGCGGTTTACTGTGGCCAGACGCCTTCACAAAGGGGCCTGTTCACCCCCCCTCCTGAACGCTACCTCCCGTTGAAAGATGGCCACCGAAGCCACCGTTTACAGTGGGACAGAGAGCACAAAAACTGGACAAATGATCAAGGGAGTCGTGTTCTCTTTACGGATGAGAGTCGGTTCAGTACCAGAAGCGATTCTCAACGCGTTTGATTTGGAGAGAGATCGGGCCCCGGTTTTTTATCCCAGTAACATAAAGGAAGACATCGTTACGGTGGTCCTGGAGTTCTTGTCTGGGATGGCATTATGCTGAACGGCGGAACTGAGCTTCCCATTTTCGACAGAGGGTCTGTAACCGGGGATCGCTAATGTGAGGAGGTACTTCTTCCCCATCTGCATTTTTTTTCCGAGATGCCATTGGCCCGAACTTCATCTTTATGGATGACAATGCACTGCCACATCGCACTCTTGCTGTTGAGTTGCTGGAAAGTGAAGATATCACTTGAATGGATTGGCCAGCTTTCCAGATTTAAATCCCATCGAACATGTGTGGATGCTTTGGGGAGACGTATTGCCACACGCTCACATCATCCGGGTACAACCAACAACTCAAACAGGTGTTGATTGAGGAATGGGCACTCCCACCTCAAGAAATGTTGCACCAGCTGGTTCTTAGTATGCGGAGACAGTGTAAAGCAACCATTGTAGTAAGGGGAAGCATATACCATATTAAGTAACATCTGCTTGTTGTTCTTCCTGTTGGATAGACAATCATGGGGTCACGATACTATGCGTTCAATAAGCTTGTTTTTGTTTGATTCCATACCGTATGCGTTGTATTCCTTTTTCAGCGCCGATGCTTTCGTCATCCTTTACGTACATAATACTCTCCCTCATTTCAGAATTTCATGTCTCTCAGATGATTTTTCGTGAAGTTATGGCAATAAACCCACCTGTTGCTTAAGTTTTGCACACCAGTGTAAGAGTAAAATATATACTTGCTCAGAAGCCGCTCTTGTTTTTTAACCGTAATTCAAAATTATGAAACCAATCATTAAGAATAGTCCTAGTATGAGTAATTCTAAGAATAAAGCTAACTGAAATCAATCAAACGAAACCTAAGGTTTTATATTGTTGTATATTATCTGTTTCCAGTTAAATAAATAGTAGACATACAAAACTAAAATAGGCAGTTGACAATTACAACTCTTTGCTTTTCTGCTTGAATCATGGCTAAGTCAGGAGTGCACATGAAAATATTTTCCAAAAAGTACATCAGAACTTTTGAATTAGGTTTTCAATAATTGGCATTAGGCATTACTTAACAAAGAATATATTCTTGAGATAATAAAAGTATTTATAATTTAACCAAAGAAATTTTTCCGACTTTTTTGATGAACATGAAGCTTAACTTTCTTACTTATTTGTTTTATATCTAGAAGTATATTATATTTAGTGAGTTCAGATTTTAGTTTTTCAAAATAAATCCTTTCATTTTAGTACTTATTACAAAATATGATTTTTATGCATTTACCATGAGAATCTATGTACGAAGAGTTCTGATCATACGTGTAAGTCATGTTCATACTTCTTCTGAATACACTATTGAATTAACTTCAGAATCGAGTGGCGTGCATGTTCAAGTGAGTGAGTGAATATTAACGTCGCACTGTTGAGCTACACGAGGGCTTTTGGCAACGAAACACGTAATTTTGAACCATGGTCAAGTGACGTGGACAACACCTGAGTTGGCACCCCTCTCTCCTAACTACCACATCACACCAAAGGGCGTGCATGTTCAAAGGGGATGCTAGTTCAGATATTGATTTAGACATCGACTTAGAGCCATTTGAATGTTATTCAGAATTACGTGACGCATCGTGATAATAAAAACTTATTGTTCCGGGTAAAAATAAGCAATTAAAAAATGCCCACTAAAAGACTGAACAGTAAATACAGTCCCAGAGCAACAATAAAAAAAATTGTTCACAGTAAAATATTTAATGATTTAATCAGTTCCGATTTAAACTCATTTCGGGCTCTGTGGGTGCAGAAGATCTATGGGCTTCCTTGGCACTGGTTTATCTGAAAATCCGGAAAATCTGGTTAAGTCCAGCTTATCCGGGCCCTTCTAGGCCCCTGCGAGGACGCCAGAAGCGTCTGAATGGATAAATCGGCACTGGATTCAATCAACATTTTCGCAAACAGGCAATTTTAAAAATATTATGTAGGACAAAAATAAAACTATTTCAATCTGTATGTTTGAATGTTTGTAAAAAGTAAAAAGGGCATTACACAAAAATTAGGTTAGCTAAAAATATTTTTACTAAAATTAAACAAAGTATATATATATATACTTTATAATGACGAAAAGGGATGAAGCTCTTTGAATATGATACCTTTGTCTTTCACCTTTGGCAGAATCGGTAGGTTCGTGCCAGTGGCATGACGTGTGTAATTCGAACTAATTCGATTTCCTTATTTGTCTGACTGCCTATCAGCCTCAACCCTATGAGAAAGTTTTGGAAAGCCAAATCAAAGACGTTATACAAGATGTCCGGAAAATATTTAATTAACATGGTAATTTAATGAACTTTTAGATAATTGACTTCACTCTTCAATACTCGTCTCGGTACCAACTAAATGAATGAGGGAGAATTTCCCTTTCACCTTAAATCAATAAGCTGCTCTGTCCGACTTCCGAAGGGAAGTTGTTTGTTAGAAATGTGTGCCTCCCCTTCTCTTAGTTCCTTTTCATAGAGTTTATGCATTTCATTGTCGTGATATTTTGAATGGTAAGTCACCCGCTTTCCTTTGCGGAATTTTAGAAAGCAAGATTTGTCGATCCATGAATATAAGCTGGAAGTCTTAAATGGCATTCGATTAATGCTTATTGTGTTGAGACATATCTATGCTTGAATTCTATTGCATAAATTAAATACGGGGTTTTGTTTTGTGTGCGTGTGGGATTATGATAAATCAAAAGTTCATGAAATAACTTCTTTTTAAATTAGGTGAAGAAAAATTCTAGATTTTTTTTCTCAAAAAATATATATAAGTATAAATTGAAAGATTTACAAAAATTTTAATTTTCAAATAAAAAAACGTTTAACTAAAAATGTTATAAGTTTTAATATATTTCAAATGACTTCAACATTATGTGTCTTTCTATGTCGGCCCACACAAAGAGCCGAAAACAACCAAGTACACGATCAAACAGCGAAATTAATACCTGTGAGCTAACTCCTCACTTTCCCAACCATACCAACAACAGGACTTTTAAATATTACATATGCACATTCCATATTACATTACATACTCCTCTACAAGGCTGGGCTTCAGAAAAATCAAGAGAAACTCAAGTATTCTTTTTTGACTTTTACATCGCCAACCATGGGCTCGGCTGTAGGAGCCACCAGATAAACTTTAATCAAAGAAAAACAGAAGGTTCTAATTATCCCACAGTAGTTTTCAACTGCTGAGGAAATAAATACAATTCTCATTTCAAACTTTAAACTATTTTTGTCTATGAAAGATTTCTTTATAATTTTTTCAACTTTAAATATTGGGGTATATATATATATATTTTAAAAACTTATCCCCCCACACACAATTTCATGAAAATTGAAGCATGTATTCGTAATATACAATCAAGTAACTAATCTTTAGAAATATTATAGAATCCTGTAATGTATTTCAAAATACAAATGTTTGTATATTAGTCGAAAAAGAAGTTATTTTGATATTCGTTTTTGTTTTTATGATCAAAATATAGTGACAAAGGTTTTAGTGAACGCTATAGCCTAGTGTGATGAAGACAATGAACTCGTGACCGGCGTGTCATGAGTTCGAGCCTAGTACCACAGAAAACCCGCCGTGCAGAGGGGACCGATGCACACGTTAAATATGTTGAGGCTCATACGTTGGTGTGGTGTGGAAATAGGACAGGGAGGAGGTGTCGTCCTCGTCACTTGACCATGGTTCAAAATTAAGAGGTCCGTGATCAAAAGCCCTCGTGTAGCTGAATAGTGTGACGTTAATATTCACTCACTCACTCGGTGGCAAAGTTTTTAATGGATTGTTTGCCTTTGAAATAATTTTCCATGAATAATTTCTTAACTTATGCATATAACACGTAGAAACTCTTATATTACTTACGCATAAGGGAGTTGGCTTGATTTTAAAATAAAATTTATATTATAAAGGGAGATTTTGATGAGAGTTGAATATTCAATGTAAGTTTAGTTTAAACATTTTATAACATTTCGTTAGTGTATTAGATTGATTCAAATTTTTTCGAGGAACTAGAATTTACACTGAAGCGTATATCAAACGTATGAAGGATTTTTTGAAACAATTAGGGAAAAAAAGAGTTACTTTTATTTATTTTGATATACTTAAAAGAGAAAAAGTACCTAAGAATTTTGTCATTGTCCCCATCGGAGTTTAAAAATTCTCGCAAATAAATATGAATAAGATTTTAAAAGAAATTACTTCATTTTCACTTTGGAACTACGAAATGTTATCCGAAATCAATCAATATATTCTTTCTTAAGTTACATGTTTTTAATGAAACTTTTATATGAAATTAAATCTGTTATCAACAGCGACGTTATGGAGAATATTAGTCCCCCTCCCTGCAAAATCAAGTTTTGCCCTTAATATTTTATAAATTGGTTAAATACGTGTTTGGCGTCAGTCAGGCTTGGGCCCCCTAGAATCTCAATATAGATTTAAATACTGTTTCTCTTTCTTAATTTAGTACTTAGTAGGGTATCTTTTAGCGTTCACAACAACTTTTAAACTTGTTAGTATAGATTTCATCAGCTTTTGTGCAAAATCTGCGTCACAATGTTCTTCCCTCCTTTTGTGATCATTGTTTTTAATTCACATTTTGTGTTTATATGTCACGTTTTCTTACTTTAAATTTTCAAATTATCACCAAATATGTTTTACTGGGCTTAAATAAGGTGACTTAGGATGTGTGTTCAGAATTTGAGGAAAGTTATAGAGACACCAGTGGTGTACGTTAAGAGTAGTGCGTTTGGGGTCATTATCTTGTTAAAAAAATGAAGTCATTTCCAATACCAAATTCTGTCCAAGATAATCTCAATCAGTTCTTAAAAATACTTAAATAAACTCATAATTCACAATACCATCAAAAATATCAAATTACCTAATTTTGAAGCCGATTTACACATCCACACGAGAACACCTTCACCTTCATCTTTCTCTGCTCTAATCAAATTTTCTAGGGATTTAGTTTTAGAAAATTCAACATTGACTGTAAATTGGTTGGGATGATGGTAAATTCAAGATTTTTAGTTTCGATGGCCGTAAAATAGTTCGGAGAAGAGAAAAATGAGGAATCCTCAAGAATTGAGTTTGAACAGTGGAGCATGGAGGTGGAGTTGTTTTTGTGTGGGTTAGTAAATCAACTTCAGAATTAGGTAATTTGGATTTTTTATGGTATTGTGAATTATGAGCTTTATTTAAATATTGAAGTAAAAACGATGATCACACAGAAGGAGGGAGGAACATCGATGCAGAAATTGCAAAAAAAAAACTTATGAAATCTATACCACGGCGTTTGAAAGTTGTTGTAGACACTAAAAGATATCCTACTAAGTACTAATATTTAAAGCTATGTTGAAATTTTTTTTTAAATGTACGAAAACTTTTGTAGCGTAATTTTTTAGTAGTTTTTTTATTAATTTTTTCAAAATAATGGTTGTACTATGTTTTAAAAATTGATTATATTATTTCAATAAGAACAAATTGTAGGTATAAAAAAATTGCACACACACAATTTCGATATCTCAATTTTATTAGTTAAAAACATTAAATTTTACAGAAAATTGTAAGTATACGAACACTTTTGTGAAACAATATATAAACTTTGACGTGTTTTATAAGATCTAGAATAAAATGATTTACCCAAGAAAAAAATGAGATATTGCCCACAAACCTGGATTCTGTTTATATTAGCAATTAAAGAGTCAAAGTTTGAAAAGGCGAAATTAGGTAAAAGAGTTGTTGGATAATTAAAGTCATGAATTTATGCCCTGGAGATTTTTTAAACATCGTTTGCTCATTGCATTACTTAACATTTACAAAAATTAAATATTATTCAAAAATTAATTATTTTTATTTCTAAATTATAATGGCATCAAAATTGTATTCTTGTTATGGATTAAACACATTATCAAAAACAATTATATTAAAATCGGTGAATTTGCTATGAGATTATGTATACCTGATCTCTAAAACTGAATTTTTGATGACTCATTTGATTTAATTGCTGTAAACACGTAAATTAAATAAACGTATTTTGGCGTTATAAGAAATTATAAATATTCCTTATATATGTGTTCCTCTACTCAACCTTATTCTAGCAATCAAATGTTGCATACACACACTTGCAATAAAGATCATCCAATCTACAACTGTATATAAAAAATGAACTTTGAAATTTATAAAACTTATTCCGTACATTTTATGCAACAAAAAATTTAGTTATGAATTCATGTTAGATTTCATTTTCTATTACAAATGCTTTTTCTTCATAGTCTATATTTTAACAGAACTATGGAAATACATACAGGGATATGATATTTAAATTAGTTTAAAATATTCTTTTTACATTACTGCCGTGCTATTTAAAAAAAAATGTTCCCTTTTATGCGGAACAAATAAATTCATCTTCTGCCATTTCAAAGTGATACGAAATAGGGAGGGGGGACTCTGAATAATTTTTTTCTTCTTCGAAAATTATTATTCCTAGCTAAAAAAAATGTAAAAAAATTAATGTAGGACGATACTATATCTTATAGTTAAAAATTCATGTGATGTTTCTTTTTAAGCTCTTTCTTTAAAAAAAGAATCGAGGGAAAAAATGTTAAAGAACAAAAAATAAATAGAACTACTTATTTTCTGTTCGTGCACTTTCAAAATGGATAGCATGGATGAAACATTCTTAAAAGCCCTTTCCAGTCTCTTCATTTTAAAAAGCACGCAAAGTAGTGATTTCTCGAAGCTTTCTGTGGGAAAATATTAGCACACGTAAAATACTTGATTAGGTTAAATCACGGCAATGGAAAGTGCAAAAAGCTTTTAAAATGCAATTATGGAAATATTTTACTTTCTTTATAACTACATTTTCTGAGATAGTTATTTCCATGAAATGCATTTTATGAGAATTTCATTATTTCTTTACATAACAACGATGAGTAAATCGGTTCTGTAATAAATAAAAATTACATATTTTGCTAACGCTCGAGTGTATCATCTGCATCAAACATTTATCTTTTACAACTTTTTTAAATAAGTAATTCATTGAAAAATGGAATAAATATTGAAACACACCAAGTACATTGTTTTTCCTACGATGATACACTGCTTTCAGGAAAAACTTTCACAGGGAAAGTACTCTCCCCAGCATTAACTAAATAAGATCACAGAAATCCAGAAGATGTGAGCAGGGAAACCAGATTGTCGACTTTATCCCCTTTGGTGACGAATTATACAGCCAAGGAACTTTCGAGAAGTCAGTGGGATAGACCCTTCTGGAAATTTCTATGAAGCTGTATGAACGTAGGAGAAGCTCAAAAGTCAATCAGTCGAGAAGAGGTTCAAATCATGCGCGTTGATCGTGATAAGAGAGAAAAGACTTCTGTTCATGCTGGTGGAACTGTTCTTGCGTTGTAAAGATTAGAGTGCGATTTGACTTTGTAAATAACCTGTTATAGTATATCTTTTTATATGGCAATTTGTCTTTGTATAGCCACCCGTTACAGTTAATTTAATATAAATATTTTTAAATAATTAAAAGTCGTTGGCTGCTTTTCCACCGATAATTTGTAACAATATGTTTTAAAGAAAATTTCACCGGGATATAATTCATATTATTAAAAATTGTTTATTACGTATTTTTATATTTACAAAACTTTTAAAATGTTATTAAGTTCAATAAGAATAAGGAAAAAATACATTGTGAAATGCAAGTAATAAATTAAACGCAGAAAAATGGCAGAATTTAAACAATTTTAGACGTTAATAACAGCAGTTACAAAATGCGAAATATTTGCACCGAGTTCTAATGACTAACACGTTAAGGCTGATATTGCTTAATAAAAAAACAAAAAACAAAAAAAAAATGGCACCGTATTGCTAAAACAATTGAAGTCTCACTTTTAAGAAAAAGTAATTTAAGATATATAAACCTTAAATATTTCTTCAACGAATCTTTCTTCTCGAAATATTTACTCTAACACATTTTCTAAATGAATTTGTAGAAGACAGAAAATTAAGTATTATGGTGCTAGTATTAGCTTACAACAGAAACATAATTCTAATTTCATTTAATTCAAATAGCTAACAGGTTAGAGCAATGTATTATAACGTCCTATTTAGGAGCAATGCGAAGATTTGGCAATTTTGAGGCATGAAAAGCGAAAGAGAATGACTCCAGAGTTGATACTCTACCATTCTATCTTTCTCACTTGGGGTATATCATGCCCTGTATACACGACAGAGTATCATGAGGACTCAAACGTTTAGCTCTATAGAAACATCGCTGGCGGGAAACTCGGCATCATGATCTGCTGCCACGACTAATCCAAAAGATAAAAAAAAAGCATTGTTTTACCCTTGTATTTATAAGTACGGACACAATAAATACACAAATAAGTGACATAGTAAAACATGTTTTGTGTTTAAACGAAGTAGGATTCAAAAATTCCCGGTCTGAGTTTATAACTTAAAAAAGCAATTAGACTGCTGAAACACTTCCTCCTTCAAAATAAAACCATCAAGCAACATTACACTTTTGCCATCGCTTGGAAAGGTCATTGAAACATTTTTGAATCCATTTTAGCCGTGTCCTGTACAAGCCTGCAGATAGCACTTTTAACTTCATCTAAATTTGTCTTCCGTTTTAACATGCGAGGAACGATTGACACATCCTGTAGATTATCTAATCGGTATCCTTTGAAAATGGGTCGATTATTTCATATTGTTTGAGCCTATTCTGTACAGAATCGAGCAAACCTTTTTTGATAAGCTTTTTCAGCTGGGAAAGCTCTGGACGTCAGAGCGTTTTCTTCGACACTTTCCTTGCCTATCTGAAACGTCAATGTTATGCTTACAATTGATAATGTATCACAGTCTAACACATACTTTAAAATTTCGTTTGTCTCGAAGCGCTTTTTCCCAAGCGAACACAACATTTGTTATCTCTGCTCAACAAACACATTTCTTTCAATCGCCGACTACAAATGCATCCGCCTACAAAATAGATTCGAAAATAAAAAAAATTTGGCAAAATTTTTTTAAAAAAAGGAAAAAAT